>JAWZTI010000123.1:40807-55005 GCA_039880955.1 Chlamydomonas urium | reverse complement strand
GAAGCCCGTGGCGCTGGCTGGGCCAACTGCCACCATCAGCGAAAGCATGAACACCACCGCCGAGGCGAGGCAGGCCGACGGAGCGCGCCTCATGGCTGGGGCGATGCTGCGGGGCGGTGGTGGGTCGAACCTCCTGCTGCGCACGATAGAAGCCG
This sequence comes from Chlamydomonas urium, assembly GCA_039880955.1. Lineage (NCBI taxonomy): Eukaryota > Viridiplantae > Chlorophyta > Chlorophyceae > Chlamydomonadales > Chlamydomonadaceae > Chlamydomonas > Chlamydomonas urium. Next base: position 54,850 of record JAWZTI010000123.1, on the reverse strand, counting down.
CCTTTGCCTTGGAGCGAGACAATCTGCCGACGCACAGCAGAACTGCGATGGTGGATGCAGGCTGCGTGGGCAGAGCGGGGGTGATACGGCAAATGCTCGCAGCGCGCACACTGGACAAGGCCGGGCTGATGTCCGGGCTGACTTCTCACCAGCGTCCCCCACTCGGCAGCAACATCCCCCCCGATCGGGAAGGGTCCCAGCCGCTTGAGTGTCGTGCCTCTCGATTCCAGGGAATGCAGGGACAGCGATTTGCAGTGCAGGATGGACGGGGTTGTTGCATCAGGGGCCGCTTCGGGGTCGCTGCTGCCTCGCCTCGTTCGTTCGATTGCTTCTCCTGGGGCATTACGACCCTCTGATGGCAGCAGTGGCAGCAGCCACGTTGCCTGCATGCTACAGCGCTTGGTTCTGGCGGGGTGGTGGCTATTGCGTGCTTCATCTCACTGATCAGTTCATGAACTGTGATGAGCGCCTCCGTTCACTGCCATCGGCATTCCAAGAGCCTACTAGCCCTGCCAAACACTCTCACGCGGCCCTACACCATAGCATGGGCTTGGCAGGTGTGGCATAGCTGGATGATCCACCTGCGTCAACTGAGGCAAACACGCTGGAAGTGGAAGCTCGTGCATGTTGCCATGGTTCAGCAATAAGCTTCCCTATGTCTCGTTCCACGGTCAGTGCCAGCTGATGGTACACGGCCACTTGTGCACAACAGAGACAACAGGGGAGAGAGAGGAAAGCTAAAACCTGAGAAGTATGAGTGCTGAAAACCTTTGCCGGGCAACCAAGCTCCTCGCCTGTGCTGGTCACCCCACCCTCCGGCAGATGCACCCGCCAACACTAAGCGTTATGCATGAGCCTTACATGGCCGCTGCAATGCAGCCGTGCAGGCGCTGAAGGCCAGACGACACCTCGCTTCCATTAAGCAGTAAAGCAATAGAATGTGCACGCTGGTGGTGTCTTGCAAGGCCCTGCACGCTGGCCCAAGCCATGCAAAGGCCGTTGCCTTGCAACGTTCTGCACGCTCATTAATTCATTCGAATGTCTTGCAGAAGCCTGCGCTTGTCACCAATGGCACTTAGCACATGGCAGAGTAGCGGGAGCGTCGACTGAGCTGGGCAGTACAGAGGCTTCTTACAGAAAGAAAGGAACGCAGACGTGCGATGGCAGGCAAGGCCCACACGACTGCGCTGACTGCTGGAGCCTCTGTTCTTTTGTGTCTCAGAATACTTGGGCACTACATACAGCCCTCAGGCATTTTGGCATCGGCAGTCATCGCAACGCAATCACAACAGTATGAGTGAAGAGCACAGTATGAAATGCCAAGGCGCACTGGCGCACTGACACTTGCTTTCAAGTAGCCTCGCAGCTTTCAGCCGTTTCAGCATGCGCTGACCACCCTGTGCAGAGCCCTGCTCCGATGGCGCCCAGCACAGCGTGACCTGCTGTGACCTCACTGTACTGCACCCACTACCCTTTTGGAAGGAAGAAGGGCTCCGTTGTGTAAACAAGCAAAGCACCCTGGTCCAAAAGTGTAGTGCAGCCTAACCTGTTTTGACCTGTGTTCACCTTGGCTAAGGGTGCAGTGCAGCCTCAATCTGCTTGAACCTACACCCTGGAAATCTGTCCGTTGTAAACGTTGCAGCGTTGGCCATCGACGCTGAAAAACTGTGGCAGAAAGGCGCTGGTGTTGGAGACGGGTGCGGTGATGACCAGTCCGATGTTGATTTCGGAGCCGTCTGCTGGGAGGGCCTGCCAGACATAGGGTGCAGAGCCACTGATGGTGCCGTTCACCAGGCTGTCGACCTGCAAGCAAGAAAGGGAGGTCTTGACTCAATGCACTTGCACTTGCACGAGAAAAACTCCGCATGCCGGCAGAGGAGCGGCTCAGCACTGCTTGTCACCCTCAGCCCATGAGATAAGGAGCGGGCACTCCAACACAGGCACCTGATATGCAGGGCGCATCTGCTTGCTGTTGCATCAGGGTGTGCTACAAGCTTGGGTGGTGTTTGTGGCTGTCGCGCGATCGCAAAGGTACGGCAGGTAGATGCTCAAGCTGTTGGCCAGGCATTAAGCAGGGGCAAGGGCTTTTGCCTCAAAGTGACAGTGGGACAACAGGGCGCCTCTGCGGCTCCCTCCCCGGCACCTCCCTGGGGCCAAATCCTCCTCCACCACCTTCAACAGCCGTTCCGCATCACAGCCCCCGCACCTCAGCGTTCCAGACTGTGCCGGGTGACACAGGCGGCACTGGCCCAGCGTACAGCGGGTTGTACAGCTCAAACGACCAGCCTGCTGGTATCAGGCCGGTGCGACTGCTGACAAAGATGTTAACCGAGGCGCTGAACAGCCTGCAGGAACGCAGCAGCAGTGGAGAAGGTGGTGGCGACTGTGTGCGCGTTGCAAAACCCTGCCAAGAGCCAGAGGACCAGCAGCCGGACTGCCACTGCTGCCGACAGCAAGGGAGCTTTGCACTCTCACCCATATGTCTCGTCGCTCTGAGGCGTGGACACATCGAAGCGAGCCTGGCAGGTGACATCCGGCGCAGGCGTGGTGGAGGCATGCAGAGTCACCGGCGAAGGGGGCCTGGGCGCAGCGACCTTCCGGGACAAGGAGTGCTGAACAGAAGCCTTGGGAGATGGGTGAGGAGACTGGCACGCCAGAGCCAGCTGGCAGTGCAGTGCGGCAACAATGCACAGCACCAGGCCCAGGCCTGCCCTGGACAGCGGCGCCATTGACCGTGCTGTTGCAATCCGCGTGAGGGGGGGCGCAGCAGAAGCAGTGTTCAGTCGCTGGTGCGCAGCGCGTCAAGAGAAATGCCCAGCGAACGCGGCGGGCGACAAAGTTGTTTGAGGGGCCGACCCAAGAACTGAGGCTACACCGTCTTGGTCCCAGGAAAACGTGCACAGCGCTCGCTTATTGTTCTTGTTTGACAAACCTTCTGAGCTGTGTCAAGCAAGCACTTGACGGTTTGTTTGAAAACAAGCTGCAAGTCAGCGAGCACCCTGCATAGTTGAACAGTCCCACATTCACATGATCTATATGTGAGCGTCTCCACCCGTAGCAGCCTCTGAATCGGCATTCAGGGGAAAGCAATGAGCTGCTCTTAATGCAAGTGTGGACCCAGGTGTGAATCGGTCGGCGCGGCGCAAAGTTGCGCACGAGCCCTGGGCTTGCCCTCTTCCGTGCAGCCAAGATGGTCAAGGTGCTTGTCGCAGCAGCAGTCGCAGCGGCCATGGAGGAAGCAGCGCCTACAGTCCTAACTCCGCCTCCTTCCCCATGCACAGACGATCGTGGTGGACGCCAGGGCGCACATGCTGGGCCGCCTGGCCTCGGTGGTCGCCAAGCAGCTGCTGTCCGGCCAGCACATCGTAAGCAGCTCAGGGGCAATGGCAGCGTGTGGGACATGCATGTGTGTGCATAGGCTTGCATGAGTCCGCAGCGAGGGTTGCTTAAGCTCGTAGCATGCTTTGGCGACCGCAGGTCATGGTCCGTTGCGAGGAAATCACCATCTCCGGTGGCCTGGTGCGCCAGAAGATGAAGTATGAGCGCTTCCTGCGCAAGCGCATGAACACCAACCCCAGGAGGGGCCCCTTCCACTTCCGCGCTCCCTCCCGCATCTTCTGGAGGACCGTGCGCGGGTGAGGCGGCCGGCAGAGGAGCGGTGAAGGTGTTGGCGGGGCTTGCGAGCGCCATGCATGCGCCTGTCGGGTTTGTGCAGCTCAGCGCGCGCAAGCGCATGGACGACGTGGGTGTGTCGCTGCAGCAGTGTAGCCAGGCCAGGCAAGCCCATGCAAGCAACAGCATCAGCTTGGTAGAGACAGTTTGGGAGCTGCAGCCAAGGGCTGGAACAATATGCTTGCAGCTGCAGCAGTAGGCAAAGCGTCAATGGAGCAGAGAATTGCTGCGACAGTGCTGCTTGGGCAGCGGCAGGCTTTCCACATCATGTACACTGGGCATGCAACAATTACCTGGGCATGTCAGCATCAGAAATCGACACTGCTGGTTTAGCAATAACAGCGGCCCTGCATCATGCTGGCATGCAGCGCAGCGGCAGTATTGGACTTGGCGGGCAGTACTACCAGAACTCAGACATACACGTGCATTTTAATGGGTGGTCATGGGATTAAGGCTGCAGGAATGGGCAGCGGGTATCCGCGTCCAGCTAGGTAGCAAGGTAGCTTGTGCACTGCCTTGGGCAGTCTTGTACAAACGATTTTTAGCGTCCGCATGCTAACCTCTGGGCCCCATGTGGTGCCTGTGCCATGTGTAGCATGGTCCCCCACAAGACCAAGCGCGGCGCCGCTGCCCTGGAGCGCCTCAAGTGCTTCGAGGGTGTGCCTGCCCCCTACGACAAGGTCAAGCGCCTGGTCGTGCCCGACGCCCTGAAGGTTCTGCGCCTCCAGCACGGGCACCGCTACTGCAAGCTGGGTGACCTGTCAACCTCCGTGAGTACTATGAGGATCTAGGGAGGGGTGGAATTCAGCGATGGGGAGGTTAGACGGCGATCCATAGCCCTTGGCGCCAGGCCTGGGTTCTGATGGTTGATGCTGGGGCTTGGGCAAGTGCCGAAAAGGTAGCCGCACGCAGCTCAACAGCGTGAAATGAGTATGGCACTCAGGCTGCTGTAGGAACAGGCAAGCGAACGCTCAGTTATTAGCTGTGTCGACCTTGCTGGGCACTAAGCGATCATCTTGCGCCACTCTGCTGGTGTATGCTGCGCTGCAAGCACCTGCTGCAACTCTGTGTCTCTTTACTCACGAACGCACGCTGGTTGCACCAATGCATCTGTCCTGCAGGTTGGCTGGAAGCACCAGGCAACCCTGGCCGAGCTGGAGACCAAGCGCAAGGCCAAGGCCGCCAAGTTCTACGAGGCGAAGAAGAAGCTGGCTCACATCCGCGCCAAGGCCGTGGCACAGGTAGAGGCTGGCAAGGCGTAAGCAGCCCGACGTGTGTGGCTCATGTTGGTAGCCAAACTCTGTAACTGTCCGTTTTTGTGCGCGTCTGAAAGCAGTGCTATTTCTGGCTGGCAGCAAGCAGCATGTTATCATTCAGAGCGGATGGCAAAGATGCTACAGCAGAAGAGTTGCACACGCAGGGCCCCCACAGCACATGTCATGTTCCCTGAGGCGGTTTGTGGCTCTGGCAGCGGGCCTTGAAACTGCCGGAAACGCAAGTGCCGATGCCCTGGCCTGCGTGACGAACAGCTGCGTCGCAGCAGCGGCGTTAACTCGCCAGCGGCGTTAACTCGTTAACCGTGGTTGGAGAGCCCCACACCGTGGTGGTAGGGCCCAACGGGCTCTGCTGAGCCATCCAGATATCGCCTGCACACCCTTCTCAGAAGCGAGCCAATTTGACCCTGGCAAGCCCGTCATGATGCATAGCAGCCCCTGCGCCTACAGCGCCAGCTGCAGCGGCCGGGCGGTGAACTCGGTGCTGTCCCTCCGCCTGGCGCGGCAGCTACAGCAGCAGCAGTCTCGAGCAAGGCTGCAGCGCCTGCGTTGCCAGGCGTCCAAGGCCAAGGTTTCCGTGTTCGTGCCAGTGGAGACGCAGCTGGGCGAGGAGATTGCAGTGGCCGGCAATGTGCCCGAGCTGGGCAGCTGGGATGCTTCCAAGGCGCCCATGCTGCGCTGGACTGAGGGCTCGGTTTGGACATCGGTCATCGAGCTGCCGACGGGGTGAGGCACAGCGCTGGCGCCTGCAACGCGTGAATCTGGGTGAACTGCCAGCCATCCATGTGCCCATGCTTCCGAGGATCTTCCCTGGAAGGCAGTCATCAGCTGAGCTTCACCTGGGCCAACACGAGACATGCAGCTGTTGTGTTGGAGGCAGTAGCAAGGGCGCCAGGGCACAAGCTGACTCAAGTCAAATACACCCACGCCTGCACTGCCTGAATGCAGGAAAAACGTTGAGTACAAGTACATTAAGAAGCGTGGCAACCAGGTGCTGCAGTGGCAGCCCGGCTCCAACATGCAGATCTCGCTGCCCGAGGGCACCATCACCGCAGAGGTCCGTGACACCTGGCAGGGCGTGCACCAGAGCATGTCGACGCTGACTGACGACGACGAAGACGACGAGACTGACGAGGTCGCCGCAGCCGCCATCGCCGCCATAAAGGCGAAGAACCTGGCAGCAGCCAAACAGCCAGCTGGGGCAGCGGCTGGCAGTACAAAGGCAGCAGCCGCCGGCTCCGCAGCAGCTGCCAAGGCAGCCCTCGCCTCCGAGGCCGGGGCCAGGGCTTCAGCGTCCGCTTCAAAGACGTCCTGGGGGGGGGCTGGTGACGCTGCTTCCCACACCAAGGGCTCCAAGTCCTCCACCAGCGGCTCAGCAGTCAAGCCTCAGACCGGCTCAGTCAGCGCACAGTCCAGCTCCTCCACCTCAAACAACATCGTCTCAGCGGACGGCCTGACAAAGACTGTTGACGAGGAGCTGGCGGAGGAGAAGGCGCGCGTGGCGGCGCTGACCGTGCTGAGCGTGCTGGGCATCAGCTCCACGACAGCACTGCTCGTCAGTTTGAAAGTCATCCCTGACCCTGGCCTGGTCGGCATCGACCTGTCCTCTCTGAGCGGTCTATCCAAGCTGGACCTCTCCGGCTTGGTGTCCAAGGCTCAGCTGGCTGTTTCAGGCCTGTCCAGCATACCCTCCTCCGGCATTGCGTCGTAAGCGAGGCATGCACTTACATAGCGCATCCTGCATCCAAGGCGCTTTTTGACAGGTGGCCTCGTGGGAGCGTGGCCGATAACATAGGCCGCGCTGAGACCCAAGCGAGACCTGCTTTACACTGTCTGTAGGGCGGCTGCAGGGCTTATGAGCCTGACAGCGCAGGCTGCGCCGAAGGCAGCTGCTGCGCGGCCCGCGCTGAACGCGGGATGTTTTCAATTTCTTTTTGCACCCTGGCCTCGGGAAAGCGCCAAGCACCTGATTCAAACGTGACATGATTGCCTGTCCCTGGCCCGGAACAGGCTGAGAGATTTTATTGAGTGTGGTGTGCCTGAGAGAGCAAGACCGACCAAGGTGCCCAGGATTCTAGGTGCTCAGACAACAGCGTGTTCCTCGAACTGCTCCTATGTCATAACTGAACGCAGTTGACACAGCGTTGGCTAGGGCTTTCTGTGCTCGCCTCGGCCTTACACCCCCTACCCCTGGTATGTGGTTGTGTGCTTGTCCTGGGCATTCATCATGCACAGTTTTCCTGGTGGCCATGACAGCAGCTACCCAGGGCTTTGCTCAGCACTGATGCTGCAATGTGGCCTTGTAACTACTGGGCCGAATCCCTCTCTGCCCAGGACCCACGAGACCAGGGTTGTGGCAGACTGGAGGAAACTGTCAGGACCAGTATAATGTTGCTATCTCTACAGCCACACGGGGGCTCAAGTTTGTTCCAATCATCTGTGAAACTGCGGTTCCCAAGACAGAAAACAGTCTGGAATAGCTCTTGGAAGCAGTTCACCATCGTGTAGTAAGACTGCCACCCCTGGGCACGATGCACGCAGCACAGGATTGCATGGACTTCAGTGCTTCAAGAGGCGGCTGCGCTCTAGTGTTGGGCGGCTCTTTGCGCCGCCTGCAGCTGTGCCTTCTGCTGCCAGGCCAAACAGGGCCAGGTAGGGGCTGACGGCAGCATCCCCAGCCTGCAGTAGCGACTGTGGTAGCTCCAGCTTCCCAACCTGTGTAAAGCGCAGCGGTTGGGGGTGGGGGTGGGGCATGTTTTCCTGGGGAGCATGATTCTTTCCTTCTTCCTTTCCTGTACCAAGCAGTGTGCGCGGAAGCGATCACAGCATGAACAAGCAGCACGCAACAGTGCGAAGCAGTTAACAGCACCCACACAGGCATAGCAGCACAAGTGCAGAGGTGGCCCATCCGTGCGCAGAGCGAGCACATTCTCACCAGCAGCGTGTCCACCTTCTGCAATCTTCGCTCGTTCCGATGCGCCAGGTCTGTCAGTATGTACAGCAGCCTGGCACGCATGTCTACGGCACGGACCACGCCAATACCTAGGCACGTCGGGGGAGGTGGCAGCGCCCCCTCTGCACTCTCCTCTTGACCCTCTGTCGCACTGCATGCAAGCCCCACGACGGCTCCGTTGATGGCGTGCCCGACCTGCGCCCGCGGCAGGTCCTGCTCGTACAGGAACCGGACGTCCACGTCATCGAGCGAGACCACGAGGGGCCGCTCGGCGGCTAGTCGTGTTGCATCCTGCCACAGCTCTTCGCCCTCATACATACCCCTGCGGATCACGCAGGCATGGCCGCACAGCAACGTCACAACGGGCAAAGGCAGCCACCAGCATAGCCATCAACCCCTGCCACCGCAGCAACACCACAGTACCTGTCTCTGCCTCGGGGCATATGTCTTTCTATCTCTCTTCCTCTGCTACCTGGCTGTGTCTGACAAGCGGCTCACTCACCACGTGCCATCCCTGCCGACCGCTGCCCTGGCCCAGGCGTGCCACTGCAGCGCACGCGTGTCTGCAGCGCTCAGGTTGCGCTGCTCCACCGCGCGCGGCGTAACCGACGACGGCCCGACGACTGGCCCCGGCAGCGCTGCCGGCCGCGCCGTCGCCGCCCCCTCCGCACCTTTCCCCTCCCCTTCCTCTGCGCCCCCGGCATCCGCATCGTGGCCATGCTGCATCGCAGCCGGAAGGGGGATCAGGACGCAGGGCGGCGTGGGCGGCCCTGGCCCTACCTCTGCCTCGGCCTCCGAGCGCGGCCCGATCCATGCGCCTGAGCCGCCCCACGCGGCTGGCGCTGCCGTGGGCGCCGCAGACCACTGCTGGTAGTCCTTGAGCCAGAACAGGCCAGGGGGCAGGCTCTTGTTGGAGCTGTCTGCCATGAACTGCGATGCAGCAGCCATGTCATGGGTCACACTTGAGCAAAGCAGCCAATCGGGCAGGTGAGGAGGTGAAGGCCTGGCATGTTTCGCAGCATCCAACAAACATTCAAGACAATGCCTCACCGCCCACAACGGTGTCAAGGAAAAAACAGAGCGTGTGTTCCACGCACAAGCCTCTACACCTTTTTCATTTCACACCTGGACGACGTGCGTCGGCGTCACCGCCGTCAGCACTTCAGCCAGCACGTCCAGACCTACGCCCTTGATCCAGCCGTGCGTGTTGACAACAAGAGGCGGCCACTGCCCTGTACGGCCGTCGGCGCCGTGCTGCCAATACCAGCGCACCAGCGCCTGTACTGACGCGCAGTATAGCTGCGGGTCTGACTGCGCCGATGTGTCGCCCTGTGAGTGGCGCGGGGGAAAAGGGGCGTGGGGAGCACGGCGTGAGCTGCTGTCGCGTTGCGTGCTGGAAGGATGGCCTGCTTACCAGGCCATGGTTCTGCCGCTCGGTGCAAGACTGAGCTGCAAGCAGTTCATTGCACCTAAGTTCTTCATCACTACTGCTGATTTGCTGATTTTGTAATGCCTTGCCATGCAGTCAATGACACAGGCCACACACCAGGTAGTGTGACGCGACTGGAACACGAGAATGTGTGCAGGGTGGGCCCAGCACAGGTCTGTCCACACGAGTCAACGACACCAGGCCAGGGGTCGTGAACTCTGGTTGCCCACAGTCGCTGTCAAGGTACATGACTGACTGCAGGCGGTGCAGGGCAAGGGGCAGGGTGAGTATGAGTTGCACGAGTCAACGATACCAGGCCGGGGGTCGTGAACTCTGGTTGCCCACAGTCGCTGTCAAGGTACATGACTGACTGTAGGCGATGCAAAGTTAGGGGCAGGGTGAGTGTGAGAGATTGTGCATGCGATACCGGGTGAGTGTCGTGTCTTGAAGATCCCTCTTCCAAGCCTTAATGTAGTGCGGTACCCAGCATAGGCTGTTGACCTGGCCACATCTGGGTGGCAACGCTGCGCGGGCCACTCACTACTCATGGACGGTCCAACATGGAGGCTCCAGGGGTAAATGAGCTGTGGGCTTCCTTTGAGGCATGCCTTGGGCATCTGAAGCCCTGCTTTAGGCACCATGTGCCCAAGTGTTGTTCCTGCCGTCCCTGCCTGGCTCCTGACCTGCCACACACCCTGCCGGCTGCCCAGCCTCGGCCGCCCAGTGTCGCACACGCACCTTGCTGTGATTCAGCAAGTTGTTCACCAGCAGGCGCCCCAAGTTGGACTTGCCCATGTTCCTGGCTCCGCAGATGGCTATGATGGGTGGGCCCTGGTGGTAACCCGACTGACTTGCCTCAGCAGCCGCTTCGCATATCCGGTCGATGGCCTGGCGGTGGAGAGGGACATAAGGGGCTTGGTTCGATTGGGGGCAGGCATCGTGTCCAATGTGGTGAGAGGGGACTTGAGAATAGCCATTGGGGTGAACTGTGACAGAAGTGTTGCAAGAGCCTTTGGGCTAACCCAGAGGGGTCAGCATTAAGCAGTACAGGAGGTTCACTTTGTAAACAATCCATGCCTGGTGTCAGTGTGGTTGCGCTGATAGCGTGAGTTGTGTCGGCTGTGTTGGCATTTTGCGTGCACATCAAGTGCAGGCGTGCAATTCAAGGAAATGGCAGGAGGAGGCAGCAGGACATAGCGCACACGGGGCGGCACAAGGGCGGAGCAAGCAGCAGCCTGCGGCAGTATGCAGCGAGCAGCATAGCAAAGCAGTCCACGGCAATCAGCAGTACGCAGCAGGCACCGGATGGCAGCATGCCCTGAGCTTTCACACCTCTTGCCATTCCTGGGGCACGCGCACAGGCAGCGGCGCCGCTGGGTTGCTCGAGAGGAATAATGAGAACATCGACGTCATGGCAACGTCTGCCTCCTCAGGCTTGCCCTCGCCACCCGCTGTCGTTGTTGGCTGTGGCCCTGCCCCTGCAGCCATTTGGGGTGCGCTGCCAGAAGATTCTGAAGGCTGCCGGCCCCGAGCCCGTGCTGGTCTCTCCTCGCCCTCCTCCCCTTCTCCCTCTCCCTCCCTGTCGTTGTCGGCTTCCTCCTCCTCCTCCCCATCTTCATTGCCCGCCTTCGCTGCTGCCATCTGCTGCTTCAGCGACTGCGCTGCCGCTGCTCCTGCCGCCAGCGCCTTGGGAGCTGTGAGCGTGAACCTGATGGGGTCACTTGAGGTCCTGATGATGGGCGTTGCGGCAGGCAGCGCCGTGATGCTGATGGCCAGGCCGGTGCGGCCCGCTGTGGACATGTTGACTGCTGGGCTGCAGCTGCTCAGCACCTTCCTGCAGGGAAAAGCGGCGCAGCAAGCAGGAAAGGTTGAGCAGCTGTGCAGAATACTGCCATCTACCAACAAAAAGCAGAGCACTTCACAGGCACAGAACACGCTTGTGCTGTACACCAGTGATCCTGTATCAGCCCTGGTGGTGTGTTTTACAGTTGTTTAGCCCTGTGCAACATACTGGCCTGTGCAGCATTGCAGGGCTGCCCAGAGGCATGCGCACCCGTTGACGCAGACGGAGCCTTCCAGCACCGATAGCTGGGCCTGACCCATCAGCAGCACCTCCTGGGTGCGGAACAGCAGCAGCAGCAGCCAGCAGCTGGTGTTAGGCTGCTGGCATTTCGCAGCACGCAGCAAGATTTGCTAGGGTGGTGAATGCGAGCGCAATCGCCCTGGTGCTGGGTGCTGCTGCATGGTCCATGAACGCCCTGTCCCTGCACTTGATTCTGCTGCGGGATTCCACATTGACCCGCACCTGGTGACGCTCCAGCGTGACCAGGGTGTAGTGTCCTCGGTCCTCCCTGCACAGCACAGCATGCAGCGTCGCCGGCTCTCATGCAGCTGCCACGCAGCGGGCCTTGGCGCACACATGCAAGCATGGTGGTGCCACAGCGCCATGCACCCACCATGGCACATCGCCCGACGATGCTTTGCCCTTCTTCGACGCCGGCTCTAGCGCCTGCTGCGCCTTGGCCGCAAGTCGCTTCTTCTTCTGGCGCCTGTCGCCGCCCTTGCCGCCCATGGTGGCGCCACTGGCCAAACTGTCCTCAGCGGCGGCGCTACAGAGCTCGCTGCGAAGCGTGCATGTTACCGTACCAAGTTGCACCTCGTTAAAACGCGTTTTGAGTTGCATCGCTGCACGGGTTGCAACAGCCTGTTGCATCAGCAACACAAGGGTTCCAGGCAGCTTTCTGTAAGCTGTGCTGCGCATTGAGCATGCTGGTGCATGGTGCAACTCACAGCTTTGTGAAGTGCAACAAGTTGCTGCATTGTGGTATGGCGGAGACTTTTGCCCACATGTCCACGCCCCCTTGCAGTACAATCAGCCTCTGACTTGAATGCCATACAAATGCATTGGTGACGCAGAGACTACGCATGACAAGTGCCAATGCATTTACTGGTGTGAACAGCGTGGGTCGCGCCAACTGCCAGCACTGGCGATCGTCAGCCTGCGTAGGCGACAGCGCAATTGCTTTTGAGTCGCTTCTCGCAGCAGTGGGTTCGCTTAGAGCAATCCTAGGAGACGCACACCCACAGCAGAGGGAGGAACAAGCCGCACTCGGAGCTATGCGCGAGTTCCACTTCTCAATCGACCGTGGTGGCACCTTTACCGATGTGTTCGCCGAGGTGACAACCTGCATGTGCACCAGCCATGCCTGCAAGGGAATCAGCCCCTTCCTACAGCGTGCTAGCAGCCCAACGCCCTTGGGAGAACTGCTCTCACATACAGAACCCTTGATGCACTTGCGGTGCAGGTGCCAGATGGCAAGGGTGGCACCCTCTTCAGGTAGGGCTTGGGAATAAACAGCAGCAGCTAGCGCAAGCAGCTCACACTTTTGTGCACAGCATGCTTGCACTTGCAACGTTGCTAGCAGCCACACACACACAGCGCCACGTTTGGGGCCTTGCAAGGCATTGCTTGTCAACATGACAATTGTGCACTTCCATAAAGCCCTGCATCTGATCCTTGGGATCGCCACCCTGATGCCCTGCGGTGCCTCGTTGCCTGCAGGGCCTTACAGCTGCTCTGAGAAGACCCCAGCAACGCCGTCCCAGCCATGAAATGGCCAATCTGATGCCCCACCCCATCCCTTACCTTCTCTTGTTTGTTTGCAGGGCCTTGAAGCTGCTGTCAGAAGACCCCAGCAACTACTCCGATGCCCCCCGCGAGGGCATCCGACGTATCCTGCAGGATGTCACGGGCACGCCGCACCCGCGGGACGTCCCGCTCGACACGTCCCGCCTCGCGTCCATCCGCATGGGCACTACAGTCGCCACCAATGCGCTGCTGGAGCGCAAGGGAGAGCGCACCGCGCTGCTGGTCACGGCAGGTACGACCGCTGCTGCAGCGGGGCTGGCCTATGAGTTGTGAATCATGGCTGTAGGGTTTGTGGCGTCAGGGTTCCTGGCTTTAGGGTTGGATGGGACGAAGCGGCACTGCCCTGCCAACCCATGTGAATTGCTGCAACACCACAATTGCTGCTGTTTCTGCTGTTACAACATTACGGTCACACAAATGCCCCCACCCCACCCCACCCACACAATCCCTCCCGACCGTTGTGCGCCCCCTTGTGCAGGCTTCCCTGACCTGCTGCACATCGCCAACCAGTCGCGCCCCAACATTTTTGACCTCAAGATCCAGACACCCGACAACCTGTACGAACGTGTTGTGGAGGTTGACGAGCAGGTCATCCTGCCCCTGGGCGACACGCCGGACCAACGCAACGGCAGGGACGCTGCAAGGAATGCAGAGTAAGTGCAGGGGGCAGGGGCCAGGCAGTCGCTAGGGCACAGCTGCGGAGTTATGAGGCTGGGGCTGACGATCAGGGCTTTGCTGCTGGGGCCAGTCACAAGTGAAGGTAGTGATGGTAAGGGATGGGACCGGCGATGAAGGCTCTGCTGCAGGGGCCAGCCATAAGTGAAGGTGGTGGCGTTCAAGGCTGGGCGCATCGTCCTGCCCCTGGAGCAGTTGCAAGCAGCTCACCTGATGACTGGCCCCAGCAGCAAGGGCCAGGGCCAGGGCCAGGGCCAGGGCCAGGGCCAGGGCCAGGGCAAGGGCAAGGGCAAGGGCAAGGGCAAGGGCAAGGGCAAGGGCAAGGGCAAGGGCAAGGGGCCAAGGGCAAGGGAGGGCACCCTACCTAGGCACTTTGGGTTGCCCCCTCACC
>JAWZTI010000123.1:952-36081 GCA_039880955.1 Chlamydomonas urium | reverse complement strand
ACTTCGGGTGCCCTGCTTGCGGGGAAGGCCTTCGAGCCACTTTCGGTCATGAGCCTGTAAATCCTGGCCCATTTGGGACGGGGGTTGTATGCGCCCTCGCGGTGCCCTGAACAACTGTAAAACACACCACCACCCCTCCCGCCTCTGCCCTTCATGCTCACCTCCCCCGCCCCCCCCCGCACCTTCCACACCGGATCCGCGTGCCGGCCGTTGCTGGCGTCGCTCTCCATGGCGGGCGAGCCCTGGCGCCGCTTCACGTCGTAGATCGCCACCGTACCGCTGTACAGCCCAACCGCCAGGATGTTGGGGCTGTGCGTCGCGAAGTCGAGAGCGGTTACGCCCGTCGCGGTTTCGAAGTACCACAGGGGGTACCCGGGGTTCTTGAGGCTCCAGAACGCAACGAGGCCCTGCGGTAGGGTTCAAGGTTTGAGCAGGGTTCAGGTGCGGGGTTTGGGGTTTCTGGTGGACAGCACGTGGGCGGTGAGCACGGCAGCCCCAGCTTTTCGAGGCGGCCCCAACTTTCGACAGCTGCCTCCCCCCCACCCCGCACACCTTTTGCAAGCTGCTGCCCTCCGTCTGTGCGTGGAAGCTGTTGTTGCCGTAGCCGACAGCCAGCAGGTCCTGGTGCTTCTTGTTCCAGGCCATGCACGACACCTTGGCGCCTGTGGTGAGGGGGCACTTCCAGTCCCACAGGTGCTCGATGCGTGGAACGCCATCGGGCCCCAGGTCCGCAAGATCCTGGAAAGGGGGCGACGAGAGAGGGGTGAAGGGAATGTTTAAACTCATTCTCTAAGTGTGCAGGGAGGCCTGTCTGAGGCGACACTTCCAGTCCCACAGGTGCTCGATGTGCGGTATGCCATCAGGTCCCAAGTGTGTGAGGTTCTGGCAAGGAGTTGAGGGGGGAGGGGTGAAGAGAGGGTGAAGGACACTATCTGGGTGTGTAGCAAGACAGGGGATAGAGGATATTTAGGGCGGATACACCTCCACGGTGTGCAGGTAGGGAGGGCAGGAGAGCTGCTGGGAGTGCAGGTTTACAAAATCCAGTCAAGCAGCAAGGAGCACAAAGATTGGAGAGTGTGGGCTTCTTGAAGCTGGAGTCCACACTTTACCCGCACGTCATGCCTCACCTGCAGCAGGTCTTCTGGCCACATGCTCTCCGCAATGCTGGCAGGCGCAGCAGGATGCTGCATGTTGCCAGACGTGACGCTGCCCCCCACATCGCGGATCCCGCCCACCACAGACATGGCAGGCGCCCTGGAGTAGACCTGCGAAGCATTAAGATACACACAACGCATGCAGTTAGTGGTGATTGTAGTATGATGTGGGGTGTAAGAAGAAAGGTGCTGCCCCAGCACAGACATTGCGGGTGCCCTGGAGTAGACCTGTGAGGCGTTGATACACATACAGCACAGGCAGTCAGTGGTGCATGTTGAACAATGTGGAGCTTGGTGAGGGAAGAAGCTGCCCTACCACAGACATGGCGGGTGCCCTGGAGTAGACCTGTGAGGCGTTGATACACATACAGCACAGGCAGTCAGTGGTGCCTGCCAAGTTACATGGAGCTGAAAGAGGGCAGACGCAGGCCAACCACTGAAGCCACAGGTGTGGCGGGTGCCCTGAAGTAGAAGTGTGAGGCGTTCACACACTTGCAGCAACAGTGAGCGGGTTTTGCTAGGTGGCAAGCAGCTCTGCAAGGCAGTACAACATGAGCGCTCCGTAATCAGCCAGCCACATGTCCTTAACATCCAGATGGAGATTACGCTAACTCTTTTACTCAAGCCTGCCCCCTTACCGACTCTGCCTGCATGCTGAGCTCTGAGCCCTGGCGGCTGAGCCCTGCCGTGACCGAGGGCGCACGGCTTACGCTGCGGCTGTAGGGCCGGACCTGCGGGAGTGAGGGCAGGGCAGCAAGGGGGGGCAATGCAAACTGTCAGCGGGGGCAAGGCAGGGTGTAAGGGGGGGAAGGCAGGGTGTCAGGAGAGCAAGGCATGGCAGCCGGCAGGGACAGGGCGAGGTGTCGGAGTGGAAGGGTGTGAGGGCGCCATCACTCAGCAAGTGTGTGTGCAGGGTAGCAGGCAGGGGCAAGGCGAGGTGTCAGGGGGCCAAGGCAGGGTGCCCATGAGTGGTAGGTGCATGCGTGGGAATGAAGGCACCTCGTTTGCATTTGGGCAGTTGCAGCTCTTGCCATGTCCTGTGCTTCCCTCCTGTTCTACCTTTCCCTTCTTGCCATGCTCCCTCTCCCCTCCCCTCCTCCCCCTCATCTCCCATCCCCTTTCCTTGCCCCCGCACTTTGTCGCTCATCCCGGAGGCCATGAAGTCCCCCTCTTGCCATGCTCCCTTTCCCTCCTGGCCTCTTCCCCTTTCTCTCCCCCTAACCTGCCTTTCCCTCCCCTTGCTCATTTCATCTCCTCCCCTCCCCCTCCTCCTCTCCTGCCGTCCCTTCCCCATCCCCCCTCACTTTGTCACTCATCTTGGACGCCATGGCATCGGGTGCCTTGATCTGCTCTGGAGGCGTGTCTGGGGGTCTGTGCGCCAGCTGCTGGATGCCTCTGCATGGCAGCAGGTGAACAGAGACAAGAGCGCAGAGTGTCAAGGGCGCACAACCACTTGCAGTGACAGCAGCAAAATAAAGCGCATTGCCACTACCAAGGCATCCGCGTGGACGTTTGATCAGGGAGGGCTAAGCAGCAAGGATCCCAGGGGTAACTGTACAGGAGAAGGATCGCCTGACACAAGCACTGAGCACACTGCCACTGCCAATGCATTCACATTGCCGCTTGATCATAGATGACAAAGAAGCAAGGCGTAGCCCCCCAGGCTTACCTGTATAGGAGCAGGCGCGCCTGGTACAGGTTCTGGGCACACGCTGCATCCATGAGCTGAAGGGCCTCTAGCAGCCCTGGCATTTGCTCCAGCTCAGAGTCCTGAATAGGGGCAAGGGCATTACAATGGAGATGAGTTAGGATAACTTGTAATGCTGAAATCAGTGCAAAGCAGCCACGGCAGTGCTCCAGCTCAGAGTCCTGGATGGCGAATGAAGTCAACACAGACGATGTATGACGCACATGCAAGTGTGACCAGAGAAGTCCAAGGGTGCTCAAAAGAAGGGTGCTTCAAGCCGCACCGGCAGCTGCTGCAGCTCAGAGCCCTGGTCAGAGCACGGTGAAGTGGTCGGGCCGGTGTGGGGGGATGCTGTGCTGACACGGGTGGCAGAGCGCAGCTGGAACATACGTGGGCAAGCTTTTCTCTAGAACGACACACTCTGCTCAACCCATGCGCAGGTGCATGACACTCCCTGTCTGTTTTCTTTGTGTTGAATGCTTACCTTGGATGAATCAGCCGCGTCTAAGGGGATGCCCTCGGGGAGGTTGGGGTCGGCGGGGGCACTAACGCCACTGGCCAAGCCTGCGCAGAGGGCGCAGCAGCAGGCAGCGGGGGCAGCAGAGCAGGTCAGGAGGTACCGATTCGCTTCATATGAATCATCAGGTTTGGTTTGGCACGCAACGGCAAGGCCAAGGGGTGCTGCCGCCACTGACCAGGACTGCGCAGGGCGAACGGCAGCGGCAGCGGGGGCAGCAGCGCGGGTCAGGAGGCATCGTGTCATATGATTTAGTTGGCACCCTACGCTGTGGCAGGTGCAAAGGAGCTCTGCCCGCTCATCCTCCCCNCCCCCCCTCCCACCTGCGGCAGGTGCAAACGAGCTCTTCCCACTCATTCCCGCCCCGTCCACGCCCCTCTGATGCCACAACCCGGCCTCCCACCTGCGGCAGGAGCGAACGAGCTCTGCCCGCTCATTGTGCTCTCCCGCGTCGCGCCGCCATTCACCGTCGACTGCATAGTGTCGCGACGGCTGCCGCCGCCGTTGCCCGTGCTGCTGCGGCCATCACCCATGCCGGATGAGTACTTGCCTCCCCGGCCCACCGCCCCGGCCATCTGGCCAACGGACTGCCCTGGACCCAGGCCAGCCGTTGGCTCGTCGCTCTCAATGCTCTGCAAGGCGCGCTCAAACAGCATACAAGGTTGATGTCGGTGAGTTTTCCATGCAGGTATAAAGAGGCAGCATTGGTTCTGGACCCAGGCCAGCCGTTGGCTTGTTGCTTCCGGTGGTTAGCAAGAGGCCGCCATCAGCACATGAGGGTACCAGGGTATGCCTGACTCTGGTGCAGGCATCAACAAGATAGGTGTGGTATGCAGAGGAGTTTTGTAGTGCTGTGCAAGGGAGGTACAGGCAGGCCAGCTTGTAAGCTCCCAGCAGCGCTGCCCCACACTCACCCCTCCTTTATTAGACATGCACACGTATTCGCATTGCCCCGCGTCGCCTGCCTGACACTTAGTGCGCCTTGACAACCAACTTCCACACCCCATTCCCCACACCAGTCTCCCCACACCCTCCTCCTCTAGACCAAACCCATCTCTTCCTCCAGACGTGCATACACACCCGCATTGTCCCAAGTAGCAGCCTGGCACTGCGCCGCCCCACACCACTATCCCCACACCTTCCTCCACACACCAACCACTCCACACCCACCGCTTCCTCCAGACGTGCATACGTGTCCGCAATGTCCCACGTCGCTGCCTGGCACTGCGTGTCGGCCACCGCATACACGCTGCTCTGCACCTCGCGGCTCTTCTTGAGCAGGTCTAGGGTTTGGACCTCCGCGTCCACGAACCTGTCAGCAGCCTGCTTCACCGTCAGCAGGGCGGCGTACCTGGCAGGGCAAGATTTGTGGGTGTGTTTGAGCGTGTGCGCAGTGTGTGGACTATGTGATGATGCAAGCTTGCAGAAAGTGCTCGGCTGTGTGACATGTTTGCAAGGAGAACAAGCAAGATCTTCATCAACCGGCTCAGGCAACAGTGATTGCGCTGCAGGCTTCCTTGCTGATTGCTGCCGCACTGTGTCCGGCCTGGTCTTCTGAAATCCTTCGGATCTCCCAAACAGATGTTCCCTGGTCCTGCATCGGTAGCTAGGCCGCAAGGATGTTGCAGCCCTGACGAACCACACGCAGAACTATCTGGCTGGTAAGTGCACTGCGACCTTCCACACCCCAGCCCCCACCTCTTGTTTGCCTCCTCCACCAGACGCGCCTCATCCGAATCCAGGGCCACGGTCACACCTGAGGTGGGGAGAGGCCGACAACCACAGGGTAAGCAAGCACATGGGTCAGTGGTTTGGAACATACACACGCACGTGCCTGCTACCTTGCCTGGGCCCTGCTGCACCACTGCCGTCCCTACTGCGCCCAGCTGCAACAGCTGCCACCCTTACTGCGCCCTGCTGCACCCTGCTGCCCCTAGTGCGCCCTGCTGCAACCGCTGCCGCCCCTGCTGCACCCTACTGTGCCCCAGTGCGGCCCTGCTGCACCCAGCTGCGCAGCTGCGTCAGGTTAAGCCCGCTGCCGCCCCTGCTGCACCCAGACCGATGTGTTTCAACACAAGGCGTCGCGGTCACCCCTGGTGCAAACGCTGCCGCCCCTGCTGCACCCGCTGCACCCCTGCTGTCGCCCCTGGTGCGCCCAGCTGCACCCTGCTGCGTCCCCGGTGCAGCCCTGCTGAAACCTGCTGCAACCGCTGCCACCCCTGCTGCAGCCCCTGGTGCGCCCAGCTGCAACCGCTGCGCCCCTGCTGTCGCCCGTGGTGCACCCAGCCAACACCCACATGGCACGGACAGCATGAAGAAGGTGGGCGTCTCCTGCAGCGAGATGTACACGCTCCTGTCCAAGTCACGCTCTGTCAGCAGCTCAGGCTCCGCCACAACCTCCTCCTCGTGCACCTCGGCGTGCACCTCCGTCTCGTCGGGCGCTGCCGCCGCGTCGCCCTCCGCGGCCTTGACCTGCCCCTCCTCCTCCGCGTCCGACTTGGGCGTCGCTGACCCCGACGTCGTGCCGCTCATCCAGCCCGCCTTGGAGAAGTTGGTGTCGCTCATGCGATCTAGGAAGAACTCCGAGGTCACGTCACTGGCTGCATCGGAGTCTTTGTCGTGCAGGCCTGCCCCCCGCAGCACCGAGGGGTTGAGCGCCATGAGCGGCTTGGGCGTGCGGTCGGTCCCGTCGTCGTCGATGACCTGGTGTGGGCGGTGGTTGGTGTGTGGGGCAGAGTGTGGGGGATTACGTCCCGAGGGAACAGGGCCCTGGCCAGGCTTGGTTGGCGGGTGCTGTCTGCCTGGCTACCGCTGCGGCACAGTTGTTGGTGCCGGTGCTGGTGCCGTCCCCTCCGCCTTCTCCCCACACACACACATACTACGTGCTTGTGTCTGACAGGCATGTTCATGTGGACAGTATTATGCTGGCTGCTGCGTGGCAAAGCATGCCATGGTGTTCCGCCCTGCTGCTGGTCACTGCTGGCCGTTGACTGGGTGCCCACTAGACCATTCACACCTGCAGCTGCATGCCATCGCCGCCCATGCCATTGCGGGTGGAGCGCCGTGAGTTGTTGCGGTGTGACTTCTTGCCTGTGATGCATACGAGTCATATGGAGTTAAGTTGGATGAAGGTTGAATGGGCATGGAGCATGGGCGTCGTGAACGTGCACTGGCAACCAGGCATCATGCGCACTAGAGGATGGAATGACTGCACCAGCGACGTTCTACGGTGGGTGCGCCATGCACTGACTGAACTTGCATGTGCTGCATGGACTCGCAGATGTGCCACGCTTGAACATGCATGCACAACCCACTCACCACCCGTCACGCTGCTGCGCGGCCCGCCCTGAACGCTGTTGCGTGTCTTGCCAGTGATGCTGCCCCGCGCGCCGCTTTCACTTGTCATGCTGCTTGTGCGCACCAGCGCATCGGGCTGGCTGGTGCGCGGGTGCGACATGTTCGCAGCCCGGTTGAATCCAAGCGACTGCTCAGCGCGCGCGTGTTCAAGCTACCTTGACTGCTTTAGTTGCTGTTGAATCATGTGGGCCGAGCGAAAGTCAGGACCAACCAGTTGTGAGTGAGGCCTTAGAGGCAATGGGATCGGCTTGCCGGGGCCGTGTTCACTTGTGCTGTCGTCTTCAGCTGACACAGCTAGCCATCATGCACAAGGTTTCACCGCAGGCTTTGAAACAAGTATCCTCCCTGGACCTATCAGGGCCAACCTGGGATTGCCAATTTCTCATGACGCCTGCCTGACCATTGGCGAGCAACCTGAGCTGACACGTTATCAACTGCTGAAGGCATCTGCTTCAGGCATGCATGTTGCATGCTGCATGTGCATAGCGTGTGCTTTCCGAGCGCGCTGCGCATCCTGGCGCACCACGAATCCGCCGTGAATGTCAAAGACAGAGCACCAAGCGTCCCAGGTGCTGCTTTCATATAAGATCATTCAATTCCAGTTCATAGCGCGTGCGTGTGCGTTACCGAAGGGTTGCATCGAAGTGAAGCTCTTGTACCGTCGTGTTGCTGCTTGGCCGTCGCGGCGTGCCGCTGCTTGGCCGTGCACCTGGGCTTACATTGTGCTTGCTCGCAATGCCACGTGCGAGCCCTGATTTCAAATTCACCCGGCACTGACCGCGCCAACGCGCCTCCCGCCAGGTGCTGATGTCCGCTCCTGCTTTCCTATCGCCCCAGCTACTCTGGCTACCTCCCCATGGTGGCTTTCAAGGTGGCCTGCAGATGGTGCAGTCCTGCGCACCCTACGCGCGCACTTCGAGCCATCTACGTGCGCGAGCAATGCACATCAGCCAGCGTGTGCACACGTGTGCGCACAGGCGCGTTAAAGGCCGGTGCCGCATGGGCTTTTGTCAGCCCTGTGTCCGCCACATCACACAGCTTTACCTGCGCCACGTCCTTTGGCAGGCGCTGAGGCGGGCACACGGGACACAAGCCCGCTGCTGTGCCTGTTTGCGCGCCAAGCGGCTGCAGCAGCGTAGCCAACCAATAAAGGCCCGCCACACTCAGTGCGTGGGTCGCAAACCACCTACGCTCACTGGGCTGGGAGGCCTTAGTGGAGCTCCATTTCCGCCACAATCCACCATCGCGCAGCGGGCTGATGCAGGAAGCAGCGTCGCTTGGTGGAGAGGTGGAGTGCAGCAGCGGCGCCGCTGCTGACAGCGCTGGCGGGGCGGGCTCAGCTGGCCTTGGCGACGGCCAGGCCCCCGGCCCCTCCTCATCGTGCGAGGGCGCAGCAGCGCAGTCAAATTCGCAGCACAACCAGGGTGACAGTCCCAGCGGGGCAGCGGCGTGCGCGACAGGCCGTGGCAGTGGGGAGGACACAGCCACCCATGTGGATGTGAAGCCCTCGGGCGTGACCTCAACATGGCCATCTCAAGACCAGGAGGGGCAGGAGGAGGCATCAGGCAAAGCCGGAGGCAAGGCCCGACCCAAGTTGCCACGCCCTGAGCATACAGAGCCCTGCCCACGCTGTGGTAGCGGAGATACCAAGTTTTGCTACTACAACAACTACAACATCAAACAGCCCAGGTGCGCGTCATGGACAGGGTCTATAAAGGGCTGCGTGCAGGTGATCACATAGGCACGCGGTTGCTCCCAGGCAGAGCAATAGGACAACTCGGAGAAGGAGTTAGTGAGCAGAGCTGCAAGCACAGTCCAAGTGGTGAGCATGACAGCCAGGCTCAGATCAGAAACGCCATGGATGCTCTGTGTAGGTTCGTTATGATCGACAGCTTCACTGACCCTGCCTGCTCTGATCTGTGTGCTGCAGGTTCTTCTGTAAGGTGCGCAAGCTGGCTGTGCAAGGCAGGCGCTTACGGCACCGGCGCTTGCAGTGCAGATGCTGCTTCAGGCTTGGTCATTAGCAGATGACAGAAAACGCGGCCAATCGTGTCTGGCAGCTTCAGGCAGTCGAGCAGTGCACCATGCTGACCCATGCTGCGTTCGTCACTTGAATCTGCTGCCTCTGCTTTGCTGAAACCTCTTTTGTTTTGCCCTGGCTGCCCCTGCAGTCATGCCAGCGGTATTGGACGTCTGGCGGTATGCTGCGCAACGTGCCGCCCGGCTCGGGGCGGCGCAAGAGCAAGGCAGGCGCCAAGGTGGAGCGCGCTGCATCCGCCAACGGCAGCGTGGTTGTTGAGAAGGTGTCCCGAGCGACGAACTTCCCGCTGCACAACGCGGCGGCAGCCGGTCTGCTGGCTGCGGCAGGAGTTGGGGTGGGCATGAACCCGTATGCCCCGCCGGGCGCCCCGCTGCCTGGGGGCCCCGCTTTGCTTGGAGCTGACCCCATGCTGGCGTACAACACCGCCATCATGCAACAGCAGCTTCTCGCCGGCTCCCCGGCGGCGCGGCTGGCGCCCACAATAGTGTTGCCGGCCGGCGGTATGACGCCTGCGTGGCCCCCGGCAGGCATTGCCCCTGACCTCAGCAATCCAGCGCTGTGGGGCACGGTACCGTCACCGCAACAGCTGCAGCCTGACCCACAGCTACCAGCAGGGGCGGTGCAGCAGCCCGGGGCGCAGCTTCAGACGCAGCCTCAGGCACTGGGCGCGCTGCAGTCGCAGATGGGGCCTGCCGCGATGCAGCTCCCGCAGGTGCAGGCGCAGCAGCAACAACAGCAGCAGCAGCAGCAGCAGCAGCAGCAGCAGGTGCACATGCTGCAGGCAACGCCGCAGCCCGGCACGCAGGCGGGTCAACAGCAGTCGATGGTACTGCCCGCCACGCCACCCGCCCACCAGCAAGGGCTGTCCCGCCAAGCATCTGCACATCCAGAAGACGGTGGCCGGCGTGTGAAGCAGCGGACAGACGGTCCAGAGACTGTGGCAGAGGGGCTGCAGCAGGGGGCAGGGCAGGGGCAGGGGCAGGGGGCAGGGGCGGGGGCAGGGGCAGGGGCGGCAGCGTCTGCCTCGGCGCCTGGTGCAGAGGCTGGCCAGGGCGTGCAGGCCGCACCTGGGTACTCCCAAGCACAAGCGCAGGCAGCGCAAGCGCAGGCAGTGCAAGCCCAGGCTCAGGCCCACGCCCAGGCACACGCTCAGGCGCAGGCGCAGGCGCAGGCACAGGCACATGCGCAGGCACACGCACAGGCGGTACGGCAGGTGTGGCTGCAGCAGGCGGCAGGTTGGCAGCCGGGCCTGATATCCGACCCTTCCGGCACCCCGCTGGTCGCGGCGCCGCTCAGCGTACCGCCGGGTGCGGGACAGCCATACTACAGCTTCGTCGCGGGGCCGCCGCCGCAGCAGGTCACGCCGCAGCAGGCGATGGCGGCGCTTGCGGCGGCCAACGCGCAGCAGCAGGCGGCGAGCTTGCAGCTGCAGGCCGCGATGGCGTGTGACCCCCAAGCCGTCAACCCGTATCTCATCCCCGCCTGGCAGTACCCGACGGCGCTGGCGGGCGCAGGTGCGGCGATACCTGTTGCACCTGTTGCGCCTGTTGCGCCTGTCGCTGCAGGCCGCACGTCGGCCTCCTCCGCAACAGCGGTCCCGCAGCCAGCAGCACAGCAGGCCGCCGGCGCGCCCCCGGCGACCGCGTCTGCAGCGTTGATAGCGCAGCCGCTGCTGCCTTGCGCACCAGCCATTGCAACACCGCACATGCAGCCGCTAGCAGCAGCCAGCTTCCAGCCAGTTACTGCGCTGCCAGGCACAGCACCTGGTGGAACAGCGGGCGTTGCTGCTGGTGCTGGCACCCTGACAGCTGCATCTTGGCCGTGTGCCAGTGTCACCATGCCATGGCCTGCACCTGACGGCTCGCTCGCCTCCCTGCCCACACTTCCTGCCATGCCTATAGATCCCTCTATGGCAGCCTGGCCTGGGGCTATGCCGGGCACGCTGACACCAGCGCACATTCCCATCCATGCGGGTCATCCGCAGCAGCACCACCACCACGCGATGCCGCACCCGCAGCACACGCAGCAGCACCCACAGCATATGCAGCAGCACATGCAGCAGCAGCAGGTGGAGCAGCAGCAGCAGCAGGCACAGCAGCAACAGGCGCAGCAGGCACAGCAGGTGCAGCAGCAGCAACAGCAGGCGCACGCGCAAGCGCAGGCACAGCAGCAGCAGCAGCAGCAGCAAGCGCACCTGGGGCATGCACAGCAACAGCAGCAGCAGCAGCAGCAGCAGGCGGTGTACCACCATCAGGCCCAGTCCCACGCCCATGCTCATGCCCTTGCGCAGCAGCAGCAACTACAGCAGCAGCATGCCAGCGTGCAGCAGCAGCGGGCGGCGGCGATGGCCCAGGCCACCTGCTACGAAAGCGGCCTGCGGGTGCCTGGCATCGGCATGGATGCCGTCAGCGGAATGATGATGGCACCACAGCCGCAGGTTGTGCAGTCCGCCAACTGAGGCTGACTTCAGCTGACTTCAGCAGCCTCTCCATGTAAGGGGCTCTCTTGCCAGCAACCTGCGGCGATCGGCTGGTTAAAGGATCTGAGGCTATGGAAGCGGCTGTGGAGGGGCGAGTATTCTGAGCTGAGTGAGCTGTGTGACCTGTTATGCAGCTCGTCTCACCCTGCACCACGCAGGCTGCTCAGCACTCAGGCCCCATAGGGTGGTATTCCATGCTCTGCGGCGCCTCCCGCTGCACATACATATTCTGTTCTAGGTGGAGGCATGGGCGGAAGGCAGCGGCAGCACGAGCATGCATGTGTACTGCCACTGCTTCCGTTGCGGCTGCAGCTGCGGCTGGGTTGGCTGCCCCTGAAGGGAGCCTTCCCTGCACCAGCTGCACCCAAGGTTTTAAAGGGGCGCTGGAACTGCACTACATGTCGCGCAGCACGCTCTTCACCATTCCTGCATGGGGCCCGGTGCCGCCAGTTCCACAGGCTTCCGCTGCATGCCTTTGTGCCGCAGCTGCCTGGCAAATACCCCACACAAAACCCTGCATTTGTGTAATGTGCCTGAAGGCCTATATGTCAAGCTCTGACCCCCAATCGCAGGGATGCACACAATCATAACTTGCTGGCGCCCCCAGCCTGCCGCACCGCTGCTATTCAGGCCTGCCCGATGCGCCCTAATGTCTCGGGGTGTGCGGTAGCGGCGCCAGGAGGGTGAATGCCTGGATGCCAGATGGCCAACTCTGTTTGTCCTGCGAGTGGTAGCAATGATCATCGTTCTGAACAGTATATCCCCCTTTTGACCAGCATGCATCAGGACTGTTCCTTTGTGCAGTCAGTATTTCCTGGACCAGTTGAGAGAGTTTGCTCCCTGACCTACACTTGTTGAGAGTCCCCTTTCCCCCTGTTGCATAGTCTTCGTTGACTAACTTTGCATGGTGTCAAGCTTTTGCGCTGCGTTCCTGCGCATCTGCAGCAGTCTTGTACCTACAAATAGAGCAACCTGTTTTGTTTCGAGCCTCCCCTTTTGACTAAAATCTATTTGCTCAGATTTGTCCAGGCACCTTTGCTGTTGCTTTCGCACACATTTCGACAGAACACGCAAGGAACGCTCTGCGATTGCCTTTCGAGTGCATGTGACACCATGAAAGTGCGACCCGTATTGCGAAGGGTCCCCACCAGCAGTGCATTCCGACAGCCAACTGAGTCCATGTGAGCATGACGCGAACCGGTCTAATTGCAGAGTTGTGTGGCTGGCAGCAAAAACGCAGGTGGAGGTGCAGCTTGGTGTGTAACTGCTTTGCCCCCGGTGTTTGGGCTTGCGGTTTGTCCAGCATATGCCACGAGTTACTTTGTGGCTACAAATGGGCGAGATCAGAGCTCAAACAGTCACGTCATAGGCCGACAGTTGCTGCAAGTGCGCCCCTTAAGGGCCACGTATTGATATTGCATGTGCAGGGTCCGCACTCAGTTACTGCTGAGGCGGTCTACAGGAGGCCATCGCATGGTTGCAGTGCCATGGGAGGTGATGGAAGGTGCAAAGGTAGTGTCAAGGCACGAAGCAGCAGCTGTTGCAGTCTGCAGGACGCCAGTTGTCCATCTCACAGCAAGGGGGCCGAGGAGGTAGCTTTCCCTTTCCAGGCCCTTGCTCTCGAAGCGCAAAGCTGAGCTCTGTTGTATCAGATGAGGACCTTGGTTGTAACAAGCAGGTCGTTCAGGAGGCGCTCGTACAGGCTACGCCTCGCGTACAAGGGGCAGTTGCGGCCGCAGCGCCAGACGTAGTGCACGTCGAACGGGTCGGTGACGCTGCAGCTGCACAAGGGCGGCAACACCAGCGACATGCTCTGCACCTGCACAGCAGCAGGCAAAGCGAGAGCGAATGAGCGAGCCAGCAAGAGGGAGGCTGCGCTCACACGACGCAGCTCTGCTCCTGAGACCCCTAACGCAAGCCACAGAAGCTCCTGCCCACTTGGGGCAGGGTGCTTGTGCGCCCTTGTGGTGCCCCTCAGGCCTGTAAAGCGTGCGACTGACAAGACATGCACACAGCTGAACCCGCCCTTGTGATCTGGCCTGGTGTCTGTCAGTGAGAGGCGCCGGTACGATGGTTGGTATGTAGAGCCTGTCCCATCCCCTGACATGTTGTCATGTTCTGACAAGACTCGGTGTTCTTTAAGTTGTAGGCCTGCAGCTCGTTGCTCTACAGCCTGTTGCCCTACAAGAGGCCGCCTCGTTGTGCAAGCATGCTGAGCTGAGCTCCGTCAGGTTGTACCATGCATGTATTGAACGTTTGTATCACCACATCTGGAACAAGCCCCCTTGTGTGCAACACCCTCACAATCCTGCGGCCTGCTGCTCCAGCGGTCGGTCCCCACGCCTGCCCTGCCACTACACCCCTCTGACTGGCACACACTTGCTACTGCCCTGCGCACCTTGTTGGCCACAAGGCGCATGCCCTCAGGATCGGACACGGACACCCGAGCCGGCAGCAGGTGACCCTCGAACATCAGACGGCGTGCAGGTTGAGCCGCAGCGGTGCGTGCGGCCATGGCGGGCGCTGCTGCACCAGTGGTGCCAGTGGTTGCTCGCGGCAGCTGCAGTAGCCTGTGGAAGGAGGGTCAGAGGGCAGGTGGAGGTTGGGAGCACGGTGTGGGTGGGGCGAAAGCAGAGGGCAAGAAGCACCTCCACAGCCATTGACGAAACCCACCAACGTGAACAGTCTACTGCTGTATTCCTTGCATCGATAGTTGCTGGGGTTCCCAGTGGCCGAGCCTCCATGCTTTACGCACACAATGTGCTGAAGAAATTCCACTATCCATATCCATGACACCCCAACACTGGCAAAGATGTACACAGGTTGCTTACCCTGGATGCTTGGCAACCTTGACTTGAGTGCCACTGGCCTGGTGCGTTCCCCCCACCAGCTGCACTAGGGGCTGCGTATCGGGCAAGGGCAAGTCCTGATAGGGCCAGGGCGAGTCCTGCCCGCCTGGTACCGCCTCAGCAGCAGCTGTGTCGCCCTCATGTCCCACACCAGCATCCGTGAAGCCAGCTTCTGACCAAACAGCAGCGCCGCCAGCGTCTGCCATTGCGCGGCGGGTGTTGGTGGCCTGCCAAGCAGCATGAGAGCCCGCCACTGCCCCCCTTGCCGAAGCTGTGAGGGGCTGAAAGCTAGTTTCAGTGCTGAACCCTTGCTGCCAGGCAAGCTGTGAGCTGAAACCCCGCTCCTGATCCTGGCCAGGTGCAGAAGAAAGTACAGATGCCCCCGTCCTCGCCAGGCCTTCCGCCGTCTGAGGCACTCCTTGAGGCGCAGGTGCAAAGGAGCTGCCAGGTAGCTGCTTTGCATGGGACAGCAGCCGCAGTCTTGCAGCCGCCATCGGATCCAAACCCGCCACCGACGCTGACACTGGCTCCATAGCCTGAGCTGCTGCCTGTGCTGCAAGGAATGCACCTCGATCATGGTTGAGGTCTGAGGCGCTTGCCCCAGCAGCGCCTGCGTGATTGCCATCTGGCGCTGCTGGCTGCCGCTCTCCGGTTCGACCAACCCGCATGTTCGCCCCCACCTCCCTCACCGACAGTTGCACCTCGCTTGCGCCTGGGTACGGCACGCACGCAGCAGAGAACCCGCCATCGGAGCTGACGTCGCCGGCGGCGCCGTTGTAGGCCCTCACCGTGACGCCTGCGATGTCGCTGCCCGAGCGCTGCTGCGGCAGCAGGGGGTGCTGGGACGCACTGCTTGAGCTACCTGCCTCAGTGAAGCCTCGGCCCTGCGCGATGCTGTCCAGGCTGCCGACGCTTCCACGTGCCCTGCCTGCCCCGCTAGCAGCGCTCCTGCTGCCTCTGCCTGTGCTGCTGCTGCCGGAGCTGTGACCGCCGCTGCTGCTGCAGCTGCTATCGCTGCTGACGCTGGCATCACTGATCCCCAGGCTTTGCTCCCGCTCCCTTCCCCGCCTGCCCTCCGGCCACCCCTTGTCACGCCCCTTGCCTCGCCATCCTGCATCATCGCTCGCGCCGCTACCTATGCTGCTGCCGCTGCCAAACGAGGCACTGCTTCTGCTACTGCGAGGCCTCTCCTCCCGTCCTGGCGACACTGCGTGCACTGGCCGGGCTCCCGGGTGCCCCTGCTGTGAGTGCTTGCGTTCCTGCAGCCCGACAGCTGCACCTGCATGCCCTGCTTGCAGCGCAGGGCCCCAGCCCTCAGGCCAGGCACCTGTCAGTGGCCAGGCGGTGGAGGAGGGTGATATGGTCGGTGCCAGTGCCCGTAGAGTCACGTCTGCCACCCAGCCGCTGTCCTCCTGCTTGCGCCCCTGCTGCTGCCCTTCTGACCCCAGCCCTGGGGGCGCCGCAGCTGCCGCTTCTGCCCCAAGCGCCGCATTTGCAGCAGCAGCAGCTGGGGCTGTAGACAAAGGACTTCGGGCTGATGAACCGAGGCCAGCGGCACTGGTAGTGGTGGCGACGGCGCTGCCTTGTTGGGGCAGGGGTGGCGTTGCGGGGCGCTCCTCGCGCGCATTTGATGAGGGTGGGGGCTGCTGGCCAGTCGCAGGTGAATGAGCCTACGCAAGTCATGGCGCATGCAAACATACTTGGAAGGTGGCTGCTTCGTTACAAGTGCAGTGGTGTGTGATGCCTGAGTGCTCCGTCTCTGAGGCCTCAGCCACTGCCATAGGGATAGAGACACAAAGAGCTCGTGTGTGTCTTGTCTGTGTCCACTGCTTGGATGCTCACCTTGCTGCCTGCGTGGTGCCGCACTTGCTTGCCATACTGCTTTGCCGCGCGCACGCGCTGCACCAGCTCATCAGCCTGCAAGGTAGCCAGCCACGTCAGGCTTTTATGTTGCGCAGCAGCTGGCACATGCAGCTTACAGTGCTGACCGCGTGAGCCTTGCACCCACGCACCTTGGCCTGTGCTGCGGCACGCTCCTCCCGTTGCTTGCGTGCACTTGTCACTGCCCTGGCTTGCTCTCTCGCCTGAAACTCCAGCAGCTGGTTCTCCTTGGCTACCCGCTTGTCCTCACCCTGCTGTTGAACGTGTCGCGTTGCCGTGGGTGAGCTGCATCATGTTATAGGGTTGAGGATGCTTGGGTGTAGTGCCATGTCATCGCACCTGCTGCTGCGCTTCTGGGCCCACATCCAGCACACCCTCACAGCCAAAGTGCTTCTGCATAGCGCAGGTCAAACATGGAACTGAGCTCAACTGCTGGCAATGCTGCCATGAGCAACAAATGCACCTCCTGCTCATCACCTGGACAAGCGCTTTGACAGTAGACACAGGCTTGTTGTGCTCTGAACCAAAGACGCGCAAGGGGACCGCCACACTGCCATCTTGCTGCTGCAGGGCCAAAAGCGGGAGGACCGGGCAGGTCAAGGTGCGTCGCGCCTAAAAGCCTGTGGTGCGCCGTCTGTCGGGCCCTTACCACCACAGCCTGCCGGCCCAGCAGCTGCATGCGCGACTTGGAAGCCGACATCTAGCTCACTGCGGCCTGCTCAACCCCTGCTGGCGTACTTGCGTTCAGGGACTTGAAAATGGGTGTGGGGCTGGTATGAACTCCCTCTGCATCATTATCGCCGCACAGCAACTGCTGCTGTGATCAGCCATGCTGCCGGCGTCAGCACGCTGCATAACAGCTCTGTTGCGGAATGCAACGGCTGCAGCATCGTGCAGCAGCACTCCCATCGCCATCGCCAGCCCGCACGCTGCTGGGGCCCTGCGACTGCTCACAGGTGCGGCTTGACCCTGATTCATGGCGTGGAGTCATTTGCATGGCTGTGTCTCAGCATCTGGGCTCATGCTTTGCAGGGCCTGCCGCAGGCGCATCAGTGGACCCAGAAACAAAGACATCAGAGCGCAGCACAGCATCGGGAGAAGCAGAAGAGTCAATAGCAGCATCTGCAGCGGCGAAGACAGCAGAGCCTGAGCCTGAGAACCAACCTTCATCCTCGCCACCAGTTCCAGCAGCAGTGGCAGCAGCAGCAGCAGCAGCAGCAGGGACAGAGCCTGCTCGCAGGGCCAGCATCCTTCCAACATGGCTGCGCTCTCTTCTGCCAGGTGTGCGTGCCAGCTACGCAGCGACTTGGTGTGCACCAACTTCATGTAAAGTAGACGGCAGCTGGCTTGCCCCCCTCACCCTGTCTCACCGCTCCATCAGCAAATCTGCCTTCTCTTGCTACTTGGTATTCAAAATTCCGGGTACAGGTTGCCACAGGTTGGTTGCGCCTCTGCGGACTGCTAAATGGCCTGCCTGCCTGCTCGCCTGCCCGTGTGCCACAGGCGGCAAGCACCTGCGGGAGGCGGCACGCCCGCAGCCTCAGAGCACACCTCTCGATCAGCCAGGACATGCCGGCACTTCAGGCACCGCAGCAGCTGACTTGGTGTCGTCCTCCGCAGCCAGCACGACGTCCCCCGCCTCCTCTTCAGCCCCTGCAGATGGCCGCAGCAAGGAGCTGGTCCAGGAGCTGGAGAAGAACAAGGACATGGGCATGGATGGTGAGAGGGGTGGCGAGAGCAGGCGAGGCTGTAGGCAGGGAAGCAGAGCGGCTTTATGACACAATGGGTCAAGCATGGATGGTGAGTGGGGTGGACAGAGGCTGGTGAGATGGGTGACAGGTGTGAGAGCAAGTTGTGTGGCCCAGCACCATCTTGCGATTGCCGCTTTACAGCCATGCTGCCCTGTATAAACATTAGTTCCTTCAAGATGTTGCTTTGCCAATTTACCAATGCCCTGCTGCCACCTTGCAGACTACGTTGACCTTAACAAGCAGCAGTTCCTGCAAGTTGAGCCACCGAGGCCCAAGCTGCCGCCCGTCCCGCGCACGCACCGCGACTACGCCAAGTTCATCGACTGGAAGCGGGTGTCGTACCTCAGAGTCAGGCAGCATGAGAAGATAATTGGGTGAGGAGCGGGTTGGCTGTGGGCGGGAGGGACGTCTTGGCCGTGGATTGCTGTGAGTGGGAGGGAGGTATTGGCTGTGGGTGGTTTTGGGGGGGAGTTTTGGGAAGAGGCATTGGCGACGGGAGGCTGTGGGCAGGAGGGTTGATCTTCTGTAGTTCGCAGAGATGGACTTGCTGTTTGTTTTTCTCCTTCACATTGTCATGACTCGGAAGGGGTATGGGGTCAAGGCCAAGGGCAAGGTTGTGCTGCTTCGCTGTTGTTGCCGCTGATGCCGTTGCCCTTGCTGCCTCTCTGCTGTGCTTCATTGCAGTGTAATGGCCCAGGAGGAGAAGGACAGGGTGAAGGTCGAGGGCAACGTGGCGCTAGTTTGCTGTTCTTGATGCTGATGTCCCCCACTGCTGCCCTGCCCTGCGTCATCGCAGTGTCATGACTCAGGAGGAGAAGGACAGGGTCAAGGCGGAAGGCAAGGCGGTGGCCAAGGACAAACGCTTCGTGCAGGCCATCGCAGAGCGCACCGGAGTGTACATCCACTATGAGGTAAGGCGAAGCCATGGTTGAAGAAATCAAGAGCGCAACCCTTTGCTGCCAAGCCAGGCCTTGATCTGTTGCAAATTACAAGTGAGGCAGACTGGCTGTGAAGCCGATGCTGCGTGGACAGGATGGGCAAGGTAGCATGGTGGCATGCTACCTGGTATGAACATGCTCCTGGTTGGTCCTTATCCGCCACAGCCCAGCTGCAGGTTCCAACCGTGCCCAGGGCAGGAAGGGCATGCTGCAACCTAAGCCAATGTGTTGTGTCCTCAGTTAGCTTCTGCCCCCATGCCTCCCAGCTTCTGTCTGGGGTTGCCACTGGCAGTGCCCTGAACCGTCTCCCTGCGACTGGCCTGCGCCCTTCTCCTACACCTTCTGCCCACACTTGCAGGTCAAGGACTGCATCGAGGCGTTTGTGGAGACGCGCGACCACATGCGGCGCATGTACCGCTGGGTCGTAGTGCTTGGCGAGCCCGAGCCGAAGAGCGACGCGGAGCAGCGGTTCTTCTTGCAGGAGATGAAGGCATTGGAGGAGCAAGGTGGGTGGAGCTGGCAGGGCGGGGGACGGGGGGGCCCGGGGGGCAGAAAGGAAGGTGCTGGAGGAGGAAGATGGGTGGAGCGGGCTGAAGGTGGGTGGAATGGGCGGAGGATGAGTGAAGCGGGCTGCGGGGATGGTGGTGGTGCGCTGCACCTCACATCCTGAGTGGGCAGGATGTTCTGGGCTCCCCCTTGCCCTGGTGAATCGGCAGAGGAAGGTGAAGGGGAGAGGCACTGCAGGACACTGCAGGACACAGCAGGGGCTGGAGCACTCGGCAAGCTTGAGGTTGAGCTAACAATCACTGCCTTTCCGACACTGCCACACCTCGCGACAGCTCACACTGCCATGAGCAGCCTGTAAGCAGCAGTCTGGAGGATGTTGTTTTCACCCCTTGCCCATCCCTCCCTGCCCTTATCCCACTCTACCGTACCCTGCCCCGCTTGCAGAGGATCGGCTGGAGAAGCTGGAGAGGCAGGACCCCTCCAACTGCCCCATCCTGCCACACCTTGACTTCATGGGCCACGACGCCACGTGCAGCCACACGGGCCTCAAGTTCTACGAATGCTGCGGACGTGCCGCCGGCCGCCCTGCCTGGCTGATAGCACGCGACCGCGCAAAGGAGACGGAGGGGCTGCGGGGGCGCAAGGTGCCGCGCGCTGAGCGGGAGATGCGCAAGGGCCTGAAGGAGCGCAGCGACAGCATGCAGTGGGACAGCCTGTAGGGGCTGGGCGCTGCGGCGAGGGGCAGTGGTGCTGCCGCTTGTAACCCGCAGCAGAGCGCAGTGCATCTCGGCTCTAGAGATGGATGTCGGCGCTCGGCTTTAGATCTAAAGCTTAGGATGAGGTCAAGACCTGGGCCCTAGGCTCACCAACGGTGTGCCGCTCGGCTCCTGGGTCTGGGCTGAGAGACTTTGCCGCGCTCGGCCAAACATGGCTGCAGCCCAGCTGGGCGGGGCGCCGCGAGGTGCACCCCCAGGTCCCAGAAGAGTAGGGGCCCCCCTACATCACAAGGGGTGCGGCGGCGTTTGCTGTATCGGACATGCAGGGAGGCGGTAGGGCGGTGGCATCAGCAGCGTTGATTGTGACTGCCATGATACCACGGGCCAGTGGTATCGAGGACTAGGCTGTGAAGGCACACTGGGCACACAGTGCGTGGTATAGGGCTGCGGAGTGAAGGTTATGAGACGCTGTGTGAGATTTGGCTGTTTGTTGCATTCCCACTGAGCCTGCTCTTGCTGGACTCCTTGCGACAGACAAGCATGCTTGACTTGATGTGTGACGTGTGCAAGGACGAATGGATTGCAAGCGAGGCAGTGTGTTGAGTTAACACTGTTTACATCTCTCGGTGGCGGGAACCCCTCTTGATGACCACTGGCATACAAGGGTTTAGGGGCAGGTCGGCTGTCGACCTTGCAGTCAGGGACGGATGTGCGCCCAACAGACGGCCCGGGGCTATTTCACAGCCCAGAGGCCTCTGCAGAGGCTTCCTGGTTCCCACATGAGTGTGAGAACGCAGGAACTTTGGCCCCTGCACGCCTGACCGACGACCTGCTCCTTTTCTTGCACACGCTGGACCGCAGTGCCTGTGCCTGCAAAGAACTTCGGCCAGGCACACAAGCAGCTTCTTTTGTGCAGGCGAGTGTTTGAGAGACGGCAAACGCCAGCTTCCCTCCGCCCTGTACGCAACAGCTACACGCAACAGGCCAGCGTTGCTTGCGCTTTCTGTTCCTACGAGCGAAGAGGAGAGCCGAATCGGTCGCCTTCATCACCAGCTGCAAGGCAAGTGCTGTTTTCATCAGCCAAGTCACCCTGGGTGCAGTACGCACGTGGTGTGCCTGTGGCGGCAGCCCCCTTCATCACCACCCTGGGGATCGGTGCCGCGGTTGTGTGGCCCGCTTACATTGTGACAGGCAAGGTTGAGCGGATGAACGCAGAGCTCAAGCAGATGGTAAAGAAGATGGACCGGGTTGAGCACAAGATGGATCGGGTGGAGGACAAGATGGACCGGGTGGAGGACAAGCTGAAAGAGCTGCTCATGCAGCGACGACGCTGCCTCGTCGCCTAATGATGAGTAGCTAGACAATTATGCGGCAGCTCCTTGTTGTACCGCCAGCTGCAATCCCCAGAAATACTTCCTGCACTGATGCCTTTGCTCGTGTTCACGCGCAGACACATCTGCACCTGGTGCAACGCAAACGCTCGACTCGTACCTGCCACCTAGGATTGAGGGAGAGGCCGGGCGCGTGGCCGCTGGGTGTTTTCGTCCCGCAAGATGGTTGAGAATTAGCGCTAGACTGAGATTCATGTGCCACCTGCAGCCATGCAGCAGTGCAAGCGCTTCCCTCAGCATGGGAACTCTTGAGCACCCTTTCGATTGTTTCGTTATGCCCGTGCTGACTGTGCTGTGGCAGTGCTAGCTGTGCATGTGCCATGCATGGCACAGCTCCATATGGAGCTGTGCTGCTAGGATAGACTTTTGAAGGACTTGCATGCACGCTGTGCTGCAACTGTAGCATAACATTCATAATCTCCATAGCCGAAAGACGAAGACTGAAGGGATTGTTTCGAGATTGAAGTCTGCTGGTGTGCTGAGTGAAAATAATGCTGCCTGATGCTTGAACAAGCCCCTGTGCGGACAGTCACGGCTCGCGAACTCCGGGCCCACGCGCATCAAGTCAATTGAAACAATTTGCAACGCACACTCACATGTGATAGGTCAACTACAACACGCTTCACTCCGGGCAGCTGAGCAAAAGTAGGTGCAACAGTAAACACCAACTGTGAACCCTCACCCGACGCGTCACTCAATTTTAGGCACAATGCAGCACCAACCAACACCTGGCTCAAGCCCTAGGGCTCAAAGGAGGGTGCCTGCTCCTTTCCACCGCGGCTCAGCTCCCACAGAATGCGCGGCCCGAACTCCGCGTAGGGGTCGGTGTTCCTGCGCTGCAGCAGGTAGGAGATGCCGTCCTCCACCTCAGACCTGATGTGGTTGTACAGCTTCTCGGTGGCTGCCTTGTCCCGCAGCATCGACGAGTCAGTGGTGATGGGCTGGCGGCACACAAAGTAGAACCTGCGAGGGACGCGAGGGGCGTGGTGGCGTTATGAGTGGTGCAAGTGGGGTCAGAGTAGCCATCAGCGGTACCGGTCGGGATGGCTTGGTGGTACTCACAGCAGAATCTGCGACTGAAGCCAGGGGGCAGGGCAGGGAGCTACGGAATGCAGATACAGCTATGGCCCCCTCTCCATCTTCCTGCAGCTGCCTTCAGCCCCATGATTTCTCCTAGCCCTTGATCCTAGCCCTTGATCCTAGCCCTGATTAGTCCTGAGCCAACCTCAGGTTCGTGTTGCAGGTCTGGAAAGAGTCAACACAAGCACCAAACATCTTAGGCAAGGTGTGCAAGCAGTCTCACTCCCATTTTGCAGGGGCCAACGTCAGATGGCAAGGTTGCTCAGAAAGACCCGCAGCCCAAGCGCGTGTGACATGAAACACCCTCACCTGGCTGGTGCGTTGAGAGTGATGAGTGGCGTCATGAACGTCTCCTGCAGCAGCTCCCGCTCCTCCTCACTGATTGCGTTGACGCCCTTGCGCGCAGCAGGCAACTCGCGCCCGCCCGCCTGCAGCGTTGCAGCATTGCAGCAAAAGGGTGTGTGTGTGCACAAGGCTGAGGTACCGATAGGTGAGCGAAAGACAATGCCGAGCGGAAGGCAATGCCCTGGCGCGCAACAGGCAGCTCACAACCGCCTGCCTGCAGCATCACAGCAAGGGGCGTGTAGGAGGAAAGTGAGAGAGTGTCAGTGCAGGAGCAGCTGGTAATTGGCGGTCTTGCAGCTCACGACCACCCGCCTGCAGCTTGCAGCGAGCAGAATGCAGGATTTCCGTTAGAGCGTGGCAGCATGGGAGCAGCTGGTAGTTGGCGCTCTTGCATGCAGCAGGCAGCTCACGACAGCCCGCATGTCTTCACCGCTCCAGCAACCCGCCGTTCTCCCGCGCACCTGTTGCTTCAGCAGCTCCCAATCACAGGTGCCCTGGACAACTCAGCACCACCGCGCACAATGTCGGCGCTGTCCTCCCAACCCCAGCAACCCGCCTTTCCCCCCCACACCAGTTGCTTGAGGAGCTCCCCAAATCACAGGTGCCCCCCACAGCTCAGCGCCGTCACACACACTGCAACCTCAGCCCTGCTTTCCTCACCCTTTCACAGCCACACACGCCCACCCCCACCCCACACACCTGTTGCTTCAGCAGCTCCCCAATCACAGGTGCCCTGGACAGCTCCGCGCCGTCACGTACAATGTTGACGCTGTCCTCAGCCCCGATGGCGGCAAAGGGGATGATGGTGGCACCGAAGCGGCAGGCCATGCGCACAAACTCCGCCTTCTTAGGCCACAGCAGCGCGTACTTCTCACCGCGCCGCTTCATCGCCTGCAGGGGTGATGGATGATCAGAGGTTCAACCAGCTGACTACATGGGGACGCGGTCAGTCACACGGGGAGTTGGGTGTTGCTATGTTCGGGGCAAGTGGATGGTGTGTGTGCTTTTCACCGCGCCGCTTCGTTGCCTGCAGGGGTGATGATAAGGGGTTCAGCCAGCTGATTGCATGGGGGCGCAAATGACCAGTCACACCGGGGCGGCGGGCGTTGCTTTGTTCGGCGCAAGGAGGATGGGGTGTGACCACAGCAGCGCCCCGTCGCTTGCGCAGGAAAGTGCGTACATCGGCCGCAGCATCTGCCAGCCAACACGACAGCTTCTACATCTCTCAAGGCATAGTTTTTGAAACAACTTCTGATTCAGGGTAGGGAGCCTAGTTTCCGAGCTTCTCCCTTCCTTGGTCAGACCTCTTGCTTCTCCATTAACGCTTCCTCTACACCCCACACATCCTCTTCCCTCTGCTGCGCTCAATTCTACCTCATCTCCATCCTCGCTCTGCCCTTCACGCCTACCCTGCAACCAACTCGCCCTCGTCCCCCTTGCCCTCGTCTCCCCAGCCATAGCGCCCCGCTCCCTGCGCACCTCTCGAGCACCGCCGGGGTACAACAGCGCAGCCTCGTTCTGTGCCAGCAGCCTGCAAAGACAGGCAGGGGGCAGGGGTGGCGCAGTGAAAGGTGTGAGCCTCGTTCTGTGCAGCAGCCTGCAGACAAGGGGGGAGGGGAAGCGGAGAGGATATGTGAAGGTGAGAGCCTCGTTCTGCGCAGCAGCCTGCAGACAAGGGGGGAGGGGAAGCGGAGAGGATATGTGAAGGTGAGAGTCTCGTTCTGCGCCAGCAGTCTGCAAAGACGGGGCGGGAGTGCAGAGGGGGTGAAAAAACCCAGCATGCTCTTGCGCAACAGCGGCACTCCGCCAGGGAGGTCATAGTGATGCCAAGGCTGCTTAAGGAAGGCGTCGCAGTTACGCACATGCAACAGTGACAGGGCATGC
The DNA here is from genome assembly GCA_039880955.1 of Chlamydomonas urium. NCBI lineage: Eukaryota > Viridiplantae > Chlorophyta > Chlorophyceae > Chlamydomonadales > Chlamydomonadaceae > Chlamydomonas > Chlamydomonas urium. The sequence goes on along the minus strand of JAWZTI010000123.1, from coordinate 11,504 downwards.
CCGCACTTAGCCCTGTCACGAAATAAAAAGATAGAAAGACTAACGCCCCTCTGGGGAGTGGGGTTTGGGGTTTGGCGGCCGGTCACACCGTCTTTATCGCTCAAACATCGTTGCCAGACGGCTGTCGCCACACAGTGAAAGCACGGGCACACTCAGCCGCCCAATACCGATATGTATTGGTATGTCTGCATGTATCATGTAATACATGCTTACGACTGCCATCTCACATAGTGTGAACACACTCCACATGCACGACCCAGCACCTACTTGTACATGTTGTTGCCGCTGACGGGGACAGCGCCGAAGGTCTTCAGGAAGGCGCCGAAGGGCGCGTTGTTGGCGCTGGCGCCATCCCCCGACTCCTCGTCTTCATCCTCTGTGCTGGACATACCCTGCGCGAGTACGCATGCGTGCATGTCGAGAGTGGACCGCTTGCGCGTGTGCAACGGCAATGGCAGTGGCAGCGGCCATGCCAACGGTCACATCGGTGGCATGAGGAGCAGCAAAAAGAAGCAAAAGGAGGAACATAAGCCCAAGAAGTAACAGCTGCCCAATCCGCCAAGATGCTCTGCACCTGCAGTGCCAAGGGCGCACGAGCCTGCGCAGCAACATGCGCTGCTCAAACCTGTGTACCCCTGACCAAGTCACCGCAGAAACATCGCCCTGTGCACTGCACCTTTAGTGCCAGCGGGTGTGTCAGGCCACGCAGGAGCATACGTCGCTCCTTGAGGAACTCAGCTACCATCAAGGGTGTGTCAGGGGCCAGCAGCTGTGCACAGGGGGTTGGGAAGGGGCGGGGATGGGCGTTAGAAGCTCAGCAATCATGCAGGAGGTGTTACACGAAGGGGCTGTCGGGGGGCAGCAGCTATGCATTAGGTGTAGGGAAGGGGAGGGGCGTTGAGGAACTCAGCAACCATGAGGGGCTTGTCGGGGCCAGCAGCCGTTCTTTGCTAAAATGAGGGAATGATTGCTGATTGACCAACACAATATCCCTTGCAGGTACTCCGGTGAAACTTCATGCTATTTCCAATGGCAAGATAGTCAAAGAAACAAAAGCTGGAACAACCAAGGCACCAAAGCTTTAAGCAAGGTTATCGGCGCACCAGGTAGTTGCTAGGCTGAGCTTACTGCTGTTTCCAGCACCCGCTGAACTGAAGAACCGATTGTTGACTGATGCATGCACACCCCATTGGGCAAATGTTCATGCGTACCTGGTGGTTGCCGACAAACAGAAGGGGCCTGGAGTCGGGGATTGCGTCCAAGCCCCGCACCACCCGCCCCGTTGAATCCGTTGAGTAGAATACGGGGCTGACCTGCAGGTGGCAGCGTGTGGGGTTGGGTGTGGGTTGATTGTGGAATGGATGAGGGTGGGCAGGTGGAGGGCAAGCGGATGGGCTGAGGTGAGGGTAAGGGGCAAGCGCAAGGCAGCAGCCCGCCCCGTTGAATCTGTTGATGTAGAACACAGGGCTGACTTGCAGGTGGCAGTGTGGGGGGTTGGGTGAGATTTTGGGTGAGGGTGGGCAGGTGTAGGACAGCTGCAGGGGCTGCAGGTAGTAGTGTGTTTCACAGTCCTGGGGGGCACCGCAAGGGCGCACAGGACCCCTGCCCAAGACGGGCAGGACTTCCTGGTACCAACATCGAAAAAGGCTCACGGAGGTTATGCGGCGGTGCGGTGCATAAGGCAAGCAGCCACCGGCGGAAGCTTGGCCAACTGTCACTCATATCCGTCACTCCAACACACATGCACGGCAATCCAAATGCGCTGCGCGTTGCGTGACACCTCACCAGCTTCCTGAGAGTCGTTAAGCCCCCCTACAATGCCAGCTCCTGCCCCAACCCACATGCAAGGCAACTCACCAGCTGCCGCAGCGTCTTGAGGCCCCCCTGCTCCAGGGCCAGCTCAAGCTCGCGGTCCGTCGGCATCTGCAGCGGCCCCGCCGCGGAGCCAAAGTTGATGCCAGCGCTGCGCAGCAACTGCGGCGGCGGCACTGACACTGCCGCCCGCGAGTTCCCTGGCGCAGCGCCGCTGGTCTCGGAGTCGGAGCCACCCGGCTGAGCGGCAGGGGCGGCGGGGGTGGCGGCTCCGAAGCCCTGCGCCGTCTTTGGCTGCTCGTGCCCGTGGCTGTGGGCGCGGCTGTGGTTGTGAGCGTGCTTGCGCTCGCGCTCATGCTCATGCCCATTCTCATGCCCATGCGCCTGCGGGTGGGAGGATGCCTCGCTGTGGGGCTGGGCACCGGCGGCAGCAACACCGTTCCCGTTGCCGGCGTCGCCGTCGGTACGTGAGGTCAAAGCACCGCTCTCGTCAACATCGGTGGGCAACTGAACGGCGCTTTGTCCACTGCCGCTGCCGTTGCTACTGCTATTGCTGCTGCCGCCAAGGTCGGAGTGCACAGCAGCAGCCTTGCCATCTGCAGACGCAACCGCCACACCAGCAACCGCTGGCTCCTGCGCGCTTACTGCAGGCTCCGGCGCCCACCTCTGCCCCGAGACTGCCGATCTCCCCGATCCCGGCGGGACTGCCGATCCTGCGCCGCCGGCACCGGCAGCTGCGGGCGCCCTGGGCCCTCCATCAGCGGCGTGTTGCTTGTGCTGGCCCTGCGCCCGCTTCCCCGGGGTTCTGGAAGGTGTGGGCGCCTTGGGTGTGGAGCTGAGCACGCGGGTGCGCTGGTAGAAGCCTTCCTCGTCCAGGATCTTGACCAGATCCACACCCGCCTCCTGCAGCATCGCGTGAGACCTGCGTGGTCCAAGGGTTGGGAGGGAAACGTAGGTATCTGGCATTGATTGCTGCCGTCTGGTGGTTACAGATCCACACCTGCCCCCTGCAGCATCGCGTGAGACCTGCGTGAGGGTAAAGAATGGTGGTTGGACGAGATCTTGAATCTTAGATGCGACCCATGATGCTACCTCAGCCTTACAACTGCCTCCTGCAGCATCGCGTAGGACCTGGTTGAGGCTAGGGTGGGAGTTTTGAGCTTATTGAGCATCAGATGCTACCATTGATGAGGTGCCAAAATCACACCTGCCTCCTGGGGGACCTGCATGGGGTAAGTGGGGTAGGGACAAAGTGCTTCGCATCAGCTGCTACCATTGATGAGGTGCCAAAATCACACCTGCCTCCTGGGGGACCTGCATGGGGTAAGTGGGGTAGGGACATGGTGCTTCGCATCAGCTGCTGCCATTGCCGTAGCATTTCACTGCCGCTGCTCACCCTTCAGCAATCAAGGCTCCCACCTCGGCCGCCTGCTCTTCACCTCCCACTTCCAATCGGGGGCATGACGCGCAGGCGGTAGCAGGGCAGCGCTGCACTGCTGTCACTGCTAGCACCTTGTGCAGTCAAAATTCGCCCCTCACCCTCTCTCGTCTCTGTGAGGCGAGAAGTCCTAACCTCAGAGGCATTACGCGAAGGCGGCAGCGAGGCAGCGCCTTCTGCAGCCTAGGGCCCTCTGAGTTACTGGGGATGACAAGGTCCAGCTGCCCCACCAGCAGCAGCGTGCGCTGAGACACCTACGCAGAGGAGGAGACAAGTTGGTAGGTTTGGTGCAGAAGCAAGAGCAGGAGGTGCAAAGCTTGAGTCCACACTCTCCCCTTCCCCACACCTCCCCACACTCCAACATGAAAAACTGGGCCACTGACCTACTTGAGCAGACGATTGACCTTGCTCGCACACTCTGGTCATCGCACCCCAACCCCACACTTTCCACACTTCATCCTGAGAGACAGCGCCACTGACCTTCTTGAGCAGGCGGTTGACCTTGCCCGCGCCCTCCTCCAGTAGCTGCAGCCGCCAGGCCAGTGTGCCAGGAGGCAGCGCCTCCCTTAGGGCACTGAGCTCGGGGATGAGGTCAATCAAGCTGTACGCTGCGTCACTGATCTGCGAGTCAGACAACAGGCGGTGCCGGGTGGCGCAACAATTGGTGAGCACTTGTGTTGATGAGAGCGTCGCTGCAAGTGCAGTGCCGCTGCCCCTCCGGTCCTCTCAGCCCATTCCCCTAGCGCACCTGCCCCTTCCATTCCATTCCCCGCACCCCAGCCTGCTTGCCCTACCCCGTTCCATACCGCACCGTCACCTCACCCTGCCCCACCTTATTCACCCCAGCCAGACCCCTTTCATCTGCATACCTCCCATGCAGCTCCCAAATCCCACACCTCCCATTCTCGTTCACCTTCCCCAACCCAGTCCCGCCCAACCTCACCCTGCCCTGTCCCTGCCCCACGCCTTGCCCGCCGCCCCTGCCCTGTCCCACACCTGGCGTGGCAGTGACGCGTTCGCGTTGACCCCGTTCATCGCCATGGCGATAGGGTTAGCGATGATAGGGCTCAGAGCGATGGGCAGGGCGTTGTACAGCTGGGTCGGCAGGGCTGTGAGGGCGGGACCGATCATCTTCCAAGGGGAGTTCTCAAAGCTGGTGGCCGGGTTGACAAGCACCACTCGGTCGATTGCGCCAGGCAGCTGCGATGAGGAGGGGGGAGAGAGGGGGGCAGTTCTCAAGCCTGGTGGCGGGGTTGACCAGCACCACTCCATCGATTTGCGCTGGGCAACTGCGAAGAGTTGGGAAGGAGAAGGGAGTGAGTTACATGCACAGGTAGTGACACACGGTTGGACACCGCACAATGATCTGCAACGGACAGCACCCCTGTTGCCCTGCCCGTGCCTACACCTAACTTAAGGGTCAAAGCCAGCGCTAGCAGTCCTCCAAGCGACTTGCCAAGCAGGTACACGGGACGAGAGGGCCCGCAATGTGCCATGCCCTCATGCCACTACCCTAGCCTACACCTACCTTTTGAGTCAGGGCCAGCGCTAGCAGTCCTCCAAGCGACTCGCCAAGCAGGTACACGGGACGAGAGGGCCCGCAATGTGCCATGCCCTCATGCCACTACCCTAGCCTACACCTACCTTTTGAGTCAGGGCCAGCGCTAGCAGTCCTCCAAACGACTCGCCAAGCAGGTACACGGGACGAGAGGGCCCGCAATGTGCCAGCTCATCCTTGAGGAGCTGGGCAACATGAGAGACCAGCTGGTCGAAGGAGGAGCGGTCGGCGGGGGGGATGAACAGGGCGCGCAGGTCGAAGCGGTTGAGCAGGTTGGGGAACTGCAGGCAGGCGGGGAAAGGGAGAGGGAGGTGAGGCTAATGAGGCTGTTGGAGAGCTATGAACTGTGGGGAGGATAGGAAGGAAAGGGGAGGAGGCAGGGACGGACAGAGTGCGCAGGTTGTAGCGTTTGAGAAGGTTAAGGACTGCAGGCAGCTGGGGGAAGGGAGGGTGGGATGCTAAGCGAGGCTCCTTCAGACAAGCATGGACTGCAGGTGGGACAGGGAAGGTGGTGAGGGTGGGGAGGATGGGGAGGATGCAGAGGGTGGTGAACGAAGCCTCCCCTTGTTACCCGACGGTATGTGGCAAGGCCAGCGCCATTGATACCGGCAGAGCCCACACCTCCCAGCACCTTCCCACACCTTGTGCACACACACCCCACACACATTCGCTCAGGACGCTCTCCCTGTAACCCGACGGTATGCGGCAAGGCCGGTGCCGTCGATTCCAGGTAGGCCATGAACATCCACACCCACCTACAACTGGTCTCCCTCCCATCCCCATCAAGATGCCCACCTGGCGGTACGCGGCAAGGCCCGTGCCGTCGATTCCTGGCAGGTACACCATGAGGGGCAGTGTGGAGGCTGGGGGTGCGCCGGGTGGGCGCGTGATGCCGGGTGTGTACATGCGGGGGGAGCTGCCCTGTAAGGTTGAGGATGCAACATGAGGGGAGGAGTTCATGAGCCGAGGATTGTTGAGAATGCAACAGGAGAAGAGGAGAGAAGCTCGTGCGGGGGTTGCTGCCCTGCAAGGTTGCAGGAGTGAGGATGCAACAGGAGGAGAGGAGAGGAGGGCGTGAGACACGAGGGAGCAGATATGGCGCAGGGGCGTGCATGCCGCTCAGCAGGGTTGCTGAGCATGCAACAGGGCGAGCAGAGCTTGGGAAACACCAGCACGGAGCGAGCGCAGCCTAGGTGGGATCATGGGCAACTCAATCGCAATGTCCCCACATNNNCCCCTGTCCCGGGACGGTGGCCACACAAGCCACACTCTCCAGATGTGGGTTCCCACAGTTCCGTCCCCACGCCTGTTTGCACTAACTCACGCACGTCCCACACTTGTGCACACCTGGTCCGCCAGCTTGAACAGCGCCTGCAGCTCAGGCCGAACGCCAGGCGACCCAAACAGCACGTCCGCGAGTGCTGGCAGGTCCACACTCGGGATCATAGGCCGCCCTTCCCTCATGCTGTGATCCCTCTCGTCAAGGATGGTTATGGGCACGCGGGCGGACGTACTGCCAGGTGTGGGAGGTGTGGGAGGTGTGGGGGCGTCGGCAGAGCGCACTTCAGGGCCAGCGGCGGTGCTGGCAGCGGCGGAGGGTGATGAGGACACCGCCAGTGGTGGCGGCAGCGGCACAGTCGCAGCGGTGGGGAAGGTGCTCCCTGCGTGCTCTGCAGTAATCATGTCCGCATCCGCATCCGCTGCACCGCTGCCTGCCGCTGCCACAGCTTCCCTGCTGCCGCTGCTGCCGCTGCTGCTGCGGTCACCGTTTCCAGTTCCAGTGCCGTTGGCCCCGCCGGCGCTGCCGCTGGCACTGCTGGCCGAAGCAACGGGCTGCGCTGCTGCTGCTGCTGCTGCTGCTGCTGCTGTATCATTGTCAAACCTGAAGGTGATGGTGCCATCGGCGTTGGGCATCTGCACAAGCCCCTGCTGCTCCTGCTCCTCCTCCTGGACCTGGCCCTGTTAGCAATAAGCAGCCAATCAACAGCGAATCATGGCGTGTTGAGCTCAAGCAGTGTCAAGTTGTCATCGGAGCCCAGAGGCCATGAAGAGCGTATGTTCTCAGGGCGCACATGTGTTCAGCAGAACAGGGAAGGGGTAGCACCATGCAACTGCCTGCCGCCTTCGCCGTGCACCTTTTCTGCGTTAGACCCTGTAGTAACATGCGCACCTCCTCAGCTGGTGGCAGTGCTCCCTCCAGCAGCTGCACCACCTCGGCTGCAGCAGCGTCTTGCCGCACCGCCGACTGCTTCACGGCTGCATCCACGTCGGCTGCTGTTGTTCGCTCTGGCAGCGCCGCTGGAGGGCGCACTGATGACAGCAGCGCGAGTGGCTGTGGCCCAGCACACCGCCGACCACCGATGTTTGCGACCAGCGCGGCTGACTGCACCTGCTTGCTGCATAGACGCGCAGTTTGCGCGGGCGCCGAGAGACGCATGGCAGGATGATGCACTGGCGTTCACAACCACCAAGTCGATGTCTGCCTTACCTGCTGATATTACGCAGCAGAAGAGACAGCAGGTTGCTTTCTGCACCGTGCAAATGCGGCAAACAGTTTGCAGCGCTTAGCGTGTAGTTCCCAGGCTGCAGTGCGCCCTCACACCTCTCCATACTTTGGCCCTAGGTATGGCTTCACGCCCAAAAAAGGCGCAAAAGCGCTGCACACGCATCTGGATACACACCACTTGTCAGTTGTACAGCCATGAGGCGAGGGGTACCTGGCGCGCCTGGCGCGTCTTCGGCCCCGCCACCCAGCGCTGTGAACAACAACCTGCACCTGCTCTCGGCGCTGCCGCCGTCAGCCATGCGTCCCAGCACCAGCAGCCACTCCTCATCCTCGGCCTTTGCTCCAGCGCGGCGCGCTGGCCTTCTGCGCCCGCCAGGGGGACCTCCTACAATGCAATCCATCCCTTCCTTTGGCGCCCCAGCGACGGCAGCGGCAGCATCAGCAGCCGCGGCCGATGACCTGCGCGCGAAAATCGAAGCTCTAAGGCGCGCCAACGCCCAGCTGAAGGCCTTGGAGGAGGCAGCAGCCAGTGCAGGTGGGTCCAAGGACAGCCCTTGTCCCCATGCACGGCCCATGCAAGCATGTGTGCCATGCGGACATGTGCCGCATGCGCAACGCCTGCCCTCTCGCTGCTGCTGGCCGCATGCGCTGTCCTGTCCGCGCCTGCTGTTGCATGCCTGTTGTGGCTGTAGCCTGGCATGCAGGGAAGCTGCAGCGACAGCAATGCCATGTATCCCATGACTTCCCAGATGCATCATGCGGACAAACATTATTTGCAGAGACGAATCTCATGGGACCGCGCCAGCTTGCTCCGCTTTGCCTTGTTTGCCCTGTCTTCCCTGCAGCACCCTTTGCCTACACCTCCAGCCCACACACCCACAGCTGCTCCCTCCAGCACCCCACTTCCCCCTCTCAAACCAACACCAATCCACTCACTCCTCTCGTTCCCGCCCCGCCTGACCCGCCATTCCGCCCCGCTCACTTATCCCGCAGCCGTGCCCTCCACCTCCACTTCTGGCCCAGCTGGGCCCTCAGAGGAAGCTATTCAGAAGATGGACATCGTCTTTGTTGCGGCTGAGGTGGCGCCTTGGAGTAAGACCGGCGGACTGGGTGATGTCATGGCAGCGCTGCCAGTGGCGCTGGCCAAGAGGGGGCACCGAGTCATGGTTGTAACCCCAAGGTACGTGGAGGTGGTTGCGCAGGGGTGGGGGCGAGAGCAGGAGAACAAGGTTGACACGCTGTGTTTTGAGCGGCGACCAGTGGTGCTCGCCAAGAGGGGGCACCGAGTAATGGTTGTGACACCAAAGTATGGAGAGGTGGGTATGGTAGTGTGGGGTGGAGAACAAGGGCAGGGATGTGGTGTGCTTGCCAAGAGGGGTCACGGCTGCGATGCCAAGGTATGGGGAGGTGGCTGTGGTAGTGAGGGGCGGGACCAGGGGTAGAAAGCTTGGCACAGGGGTAAAAAGCTTGGCTTTTGATGGCAACCAGTGGTGCTGGCCAAGAGGGGGGCACCGGGTTATGATTGTAACACCGAGGTATGGGGAGGTGGCTGTGCTTGGGTTTAGGTCAGGGGTGGGAGAAAGGGCAGAGAAGCTTGCAGCGGTGAACTTTGAGCAGCTGCCCATGGCCAAGCGGGGGCATGCGCTTCACACTTCCTGGACATTGTGTGGCAAGAGTAGGTGGGCGGCAGGAATGGAGTGGAGGTTGAGGCTGGCAGGTGCAGATGCAGGGGACGCAGGGGACAGGGACAAGGCATACAGCACCTGCGGGAAACAAGCGCAGCACTTCAGCAACCGTCACCCCCAACCTGTCACCGGAACCTCTACCCTGTCACGCCACCCCCAACCTGTCACCGGCACTTGCACCCTGAAACGCCACCACCAGCCTGTTTTTCGCAATCCGCGTTCAGCAGCCGCCAATCCCCTATCCTGTAAACGTTCTCCGCATCCCGCAACCGCCACCATCTAACCTGTAACCGCCAGCCTCACTCCTGCCTGTGCTTGGCCCGCAGGTACCTGCTGAGTGACAAGTGTGAGGAGGAGTACCGCAAGGCGGGTGTGAAGGACACGGGTGTGAGGAAGGTGCTGGATATGTACCACAACCAGTTTCATGACATCGGCTTCCACCACTGCCACAAGGACCACGTTGACTGGGTGTTTGTGGACCACATCAGGTGAACTGGGGGCACGTCAGCACCCTTGTGAACACATTGGCCAGAAGGGTAACAACGAGCAGGTGTCTGTGGACCACATTGAGCGTGGGGGCGCAGCACACACACATGGTGTGATACATGCAACCTGCACAGCACGTGATACATACAACCCGCAGAACACATCGCGTCATCAGGTGTATGAGCATGCGCATGGAGCAGGGTGCCTGCTGTCTTGCCAAAGTGCCGTTCCATCTGGCCATTGCGCTGACGAGTTCCTTGCACCCTGCTTCCCCATCGTGCACGGTGCGGCTTCCGCGCAGCTACCACCGCCGAGGTACGCCGTATGGCAGTACTGGCGGCGAGCCGTACGGCGACAACCTCATGCGCTTTGCGCTGCTGTGCATGGCGGCATGCGAGGCACCGCTCGTGCTCAACATCGGCGGCTACAGGTGGGGAAGTGTGGGAGCGTGCAGGTGTGGAGGTGTGGGCCCTGGGCGGACTGCGTCCTTACATCACAGTGTGTGGGCAGGGGCAAGGCGCCTCAGGGGGAACAGACTATTGGGGTGATGTGCGTAGAGCAGGGCAAGGGCAGACCAGATAGGAACACAAGCAGTTCACTTGCTTACGCCTGCATCTGCCCAACACTGGCGCAGGCACAAGGGCGAGCCAGGAGGGCCCTACGGCCAGGATATCCTGTTTGCCGCCAATGACTGGCACACGGGCCTGCTGCCGCTGTACGTGGGGGGGCGCTTCCGGCCGCATAACGTGTACAAGAACGCAAAGTGCGTCATGACGCTGCACAACATTGCGCACCAGGTCAGTGCTTCCGGGTATTGGGAAGCGGTGGCGGGGAGAGGGGGGCGCTTTCGAGTTCTCCTTCCGCATCCCTCACTTCAACTCTTCTTCTTACAAATATATTCCCTGTGTGCGCAGGGCCAGTTCATTACCAGCAAGTTTCTGTCTCCTGGCCTTCCCTCCCTTCCGCCTCCTTCTCCTCAGTGCTGCTCCTCCAATGCGCTGACTTGTATTTGTCAAACAGTCCATCCCCCTGTCCTGCTGATGTGTGCGCAGGGCCAGTTCATTACC
>JAWZTI010000122.1:30131-53284 GCA_039880955.1 Chlamydomonas urium | reverse complement strand
CCCCCACCCACACACGTACCTCGTCCGACCACTCCTCCTCACAGGTGGAGCCGATGCACTCGGTGCGCTTGCGCATGATGTCCAGCAGCGCGTCCACCGCCCCCGCCGTAATGAGGTTGGAGTGCTGCTTGGTGTTGTGGGCCAGGTTGCGAAGGACCGCCGAGGCACGGTGCTCTAGAAGCTTCAGGGCAGCAGGGTCCTTGTCATCGTCCTAAATGTGATGATTGTGATGAGGGAACACACAGAGGTGGGATACAGCAGCAGGGTGGGCGTGAGCACCCATTCCACGTGCACAGTGCACAACGACGGCGCATACTGTTGCCGGTTAGGGCGCTAGGTGCCAACCATGCATGTGTCAACAGCTGCTGCACACCCGCTGAGCCCGCTTACGCTCCGCTGCTCGGGGAAAATAGCTTTCTTTCGTTTCTCCTGTTTGCCTGCGCTAACTGTGTGAAGCGGCTGTGCGCTGCTCGCCTCACCATGACCCACAGCCGACATGACTGGCGGCAGATGCTGACCAGCTGGGGGATGAGGCCGGCCGCAGAGATGCGTGCATGCGAGTCCTGATTGAACGCCGCCAGGGCGGTCAGCAGGTAGCACATGGCGCTCTGCAGCCTGATAGGCGCTGCAGGCATGTCGATGGCAATCTTATCCACTGCGTGACACAGGGTTGCACCGCAGCTGTCAGGGAGTGCAGGCTCATGCAGCAGTGTGAGCATGCATGCAAGCGCATGATGTGTGGCTTGCATGCAGCATGCATGCATGCACCCGCTGCATGGTCGCTCGCTCACCGACGCCGTGGTCGACAATGATTTGGCATGCAACGGTGTTGCGGTAGCTGAGAATCTGCAGTGCCTCATACCCCAGCGGCTCGCCCGCACGGGCAATCTGAATGAGCGCTCCCACTGCTTTGCTGCTGCTGACAGACGCCTGCAAGCCGCGAAGGCCGGGCGACTTTGAGTTGACAGCATGCGTGACCACGTCCTTCAAGTTCCGTGCCGCCTCCAGGGCTTCCGCCAGTAGGGTGCGCTTCAGATTTCCCTCGGCAACGCAGTAGCGGTGCAGCACAGCGCAGGCGGTCTCCGCCATGTCTGCAGCATCGCTACAAGGTGGTCGTGGCTCCCATGCCTCCTCCTGCTGTGCCCGCTGCACCTGGCCGTCTCCACCCTGCTGCACCACCGCTGATAGCCCCAGTAGCATGCTCTCCGGCATCGGCCCTCTGTTGCTTGTGAGCTGCTGGGTCGCATGCTGTTGTGCCTGCCAGCGGTGGCCTCGAGCAGCCCTGTGAGCAAGCGCTAGGGACAGCACGGCGCCGCTGCTGCTGGTTGGCTCTGCTCCCCGGCGACTACGCAGGCAGGGCCCAGCGCAGCGCTCCCCAAGCACCAGGCTGTGCATATGCGTCACCAGGCTGCGACGCCTGCCCCGTGATTAGCAGTGCAGGCAGGGTCGCAGCGTCCAGAAGCGACGCCAAAGCGATTACCAGTTCCGGTTGTGCCATCCTGGCTGACAGACTGGTTCACACTGACGTCCGACACAGTCACGCAACAAGAACCACAAACGCTGAATACATGACGCGGATCGCGATACCCGAAATTCAAAGGAAGCAATGGAACTCATGCCCTGCTCGGACGGGGCCGCTACAGCGGTGGTTGCTGCTGTTGCCTCCCAGGAAGTGGCGGCGCAACTGGCGCAGACCCTGACCCCGGGCGCTGCAAACTCGGGGCTTGCTTGGCCCCGTGTGCGGAGCCATCGGGCCGGTTGGGGCGCTGTTGGCCCTGCGTCTTGCCCCGCAGTGCAAGCTGCACCCTAGCCGGAAACAGGGGCCGGCCCTCTGCAGCCTCCTGCCGGCTGCTGCCCGGCAAGGGCGCAGGCGCTGTGCCCTGGCCGCCTGTTGATGCCGGCGCTGCGCCACCCGCAGGCTTGGGCGGACGATGCACTTTGGGCTTTGCCGTCGCCGCCTGTGCAGCCTTACGCAGCACCTGCAACTCATCTGATGCAATCGAGCCAGATTGTGCTCTCATCGGCAACGCCTGTGCCTGCCCTTGCTGCTCAGCTCCTGCCCCATGCGTCTGCTGCTGCCGCGCCTGAGCCAATCCATCACCGCCACTGCCGGCCCGGGTAGCCGGGCGCTGTGCTGCACCGGCGCTGTTGCCGCTGCGCAGGGCAGTCTTGAGCTCCGTAGGAAACGGCAGCGGCTCGTCACCCAGCACCGAAGGTGAGGCCGCAGGAGGAGACATAGCTGCTCGCTGCGTCGACGGACTAGTCGCCCCCACACCCGCTGGTGGCTGCTGCGCTGCTGCAGGAGTTGGCACAGGGCTGCTCGGCGGCCGGGCTAGCTGCTGGCCGCTAGGCGAAGCGCTAGCCCCGCTCCGCTTCTGCATCAAGCTTGCCATCTGGGCCTCAAAAGCAGCATGCTCAGACTCCAGCTGTTTGTTTGCAGCAAGCCCCGCCGCGACCGTCAACAGCACGCCGCTTGCGCTGGCCGTTGGCGGAGGCACCTTTGGCAGCTTGGCGGGGGTCGAGCTCGGCACACCCAGGACCGGGAGACCCAGATCACTGATCCGAACATTGGATGCACCGCTGCTGCGGCTGCTGCGGCTGCCCGGGCTGGCTGTGGGTGGCGACTCAGCTGCGGCACTTCCCGGCCGTTTAAGAGCGGGAGGTGTGGCTGTCCCTGGTGCCGCCTGGCTCTGCCGCCACGCTTCCCGCAGCGCCGCCTCAATCCTGTCCACCTCGCGCTCTGTCTCGCTCACCGGGGGTGCCTGCCGCTGAGGTGCAGCAGCAGGCCCCCACGCTGGTCGCTGCGATGTCCCAGCCCCTGAAGGTGCAGCGGCACCCCCTGGCGGCCACATGGGCATGGACTCTTCATCAGAGGACGAGGAGGCAAAGGAGCTGGTGCCCAGGTAGTCACCCTCGTAGTCCTCCTCCTCGCGTGCAAACAGGCGGCGCCGCTGCTTGGGCTCGTAATCCTCGCGGCGCAGGCGTTCAACCTGACGCAGGCACGACGGCAGCAGTGGTCGCGACCAGCGGGCATCGTTCAAAAGTGCGCAGCATGCCCTGCTCCACTTTCATAGCGTGAGCATGGCACCGTGCGTTGATCCTGCATTCAATGCCACACCTGTGGGTTGGTTGGTGGCTTGAGCAGTGGGACTGGCCGTTCCCCTGACCCAACAGTGGGCGAGAACACCTTGGCTGCGCCTGTGGTCGTTGAAATGATGCTGCCACGCAGGCTGTCCCACTCGGTGTCCAGGTCATATCCCTCCTTGGCAACCTCAAGCGCCAGACGCCGTATGTTGTTGCCACCTGATGCAGGTGGCACATGGCAGGCGGCGAGGTAAAGAGGAAGCCCAGCTGCGGCAGGCGGATGAGGCTCCCCTGTGGTCACCCTCACCTGGCTTGAGCAGGTCGTCCTGCTCTTGCTCCTCTACTTCACCACCATCCTCATCATCATCCTGTGCAGGGCAGTGACAAGAAGCGCAGGGCGTTGGATTGCATGCAACGTGCACATGGCTGCTACCCCTACCCCCCCCTACCTCAAATGGCTGCCAGCTGCGCTGTGCATGGACCAAGGTCGCACGCGTTGACCTCGCGTGCTGGCATCCTTGCGCTTGAGCGGCGCACAAACGTCTGTGGCCAGCAGCGGGCGGAGCTTGGAGCCAAAGTCGCATCTAACAGCCCACGATGCTGACAGTCCAAGCTGCTGGAGGGGCACAGAGCCTCTGCAGAAGCCATCTTTCCTGGCACCAGTCTTCACACATCCCCACACCTGGGCGACATTGGCCCTCCGAGCATTTTCCCCTTCGAGCGTGTCGTATTTGCAGCCTGTCGCAGACACTTTCAACGCGATGCATATTGTATTATAGGCTTGCCTGTTGTGGTGCAGCCGCGGGTGCGACAGGTCTGCACAACAGCGTGCGAGCAAAAGCGCGGTCGCTACGTACAGCTCTGCGATACGAGAAGCTTGTTGTGCACCAGCCTCGAAGTGGTGACGAAAACTAAAAGTCCGCGGAGACACACAATCAGCGAGCACGGCAGCTGATGGAAGCAGCTGGCAGGCAGGAGGACGGCCGGCAGGAGCAGGTGTGCTGCGGTCGACAGTACGCAGACAGGCCATGCAATACCCACATGGTTCCATCCTCACGTTTCATGGTCTGAATGCATGTGCGTGCTGCACCTGCAGGGGACATCTCGTTCTGCCACGCCCCCTGATGCACGCTCCAGCCACAGCGCACCAGCTAGTGCCAAGGTGGACCGGAGTGCCCGCTCAGGCCGAAAAGCGTCAGGCAAGCAGAGAAAATGCGAGTGCCGAGCATGGGAAAGCCCAACATGCTGCTGCTCCTGACCCAGTTGACTAACCTGACTTTCATGCAGATGACCAGGAGCAACAGCACCAGCAGCAAGCGCATTTGAAGAGCTGGCTGCCGCCCATCTCCACAGCTGTTAACTCCGAGTACCTCAGCGCACACCACAGCCTGAAGCCGACAGTGCGCGGCTCCAGTGCCTACGTCAAACGGCACTATGCGTCCAGAGGCATGCTGCCAGGTCAGGCAAGGTCTGAGCTGCTGCGCAACGACGAGCTGCCTGGGCGGCCGGGTCCAGCAGTGCGCTCTGCCATCCTAGCAGCACTGGCCGTCAATGCGGAGCTCCTGCCTTCCCGGATAGAGCGGGAGCCTGAGGTGGAAGCTGCGCAGATGCAGTGGAGCCAGACCAGCGTTGGTGGGTGGCAAGCGCATGCTGGCTTGCACTGTAGCAGAGGGTCACTTTCATGCGCCCAGCCCAGGCGTCGCTGTGTGTTGTCTCTGCCTCTTCAGCATGCGTTGCACCTTTTGCATTGCTGCTCATCTGCAGGCGACCTGGAGGCTCTTGACTCAATACTTGACCAGCTGGTGGTGAAGGACTACAACATGCGGGAAGCGCTGCTCAAGGGGCCGCTCATATCGTTTGAGACGGTCGTGCCGAACCCGACCACCAGCCGGGCACACTTTCAGCTTGACCCAGAATACAAGGACGAGACCTTTATCACGGGGGTGCAGGGCGTGGAGGAGGAGGCTGAGCAGGCTGAGCTGGAAGGTGAGGGGTGTGGGAGGACTGCGAATGTTAGCCAAGGTGCGTTGCCCAGCATGTTGTGACTGGCCTGCACAGCCTGAATGGCCCCGCGCATTTGCAAGTCAGGAGTCTGATCCAACGCCCACTCGCCTGCCTTGTATCCTGTGGCGCAGCACTGCTGGCGCCGCCACCAGAGGAGCCTGAGCCAGAGCCGCCGGTACATGACAAGGCACTGGCAGAAACGCAGCGGAGCGCGGTGGCAGAGATGCCAGCATACGGAAGACCCATGCGGCCAGTGCAGCAAGAAGTGTCGGATGACCGCGAGAGCCTTCGGGAAACCATTCCCATCCCCATCCTGCCAAAGCTGGCGCGGTACGTTCAATGTAGCTTCCATCGCATGGCATCATGCCGTGACAAACGCTGCGATGGTCGATACAACCACGTGTTTGCTGTTGTCCCCACAGAGCATACATCACTCACAAACCCTCCGCGTCAGCCAAGGCCCCCCCCCTGCCGCCGCCAACTGCCGAGTACCTCATAAAGAGCCGGCCCGCAGCCGTGATTGCCGCACCTTCGTACGACGAGCTGTGCTCGCACATCCGTGACGTGCAGCGGCAATACACATGCGGCACAACCAAGGACAAGCCGGCAAACCCCGCGGCTACAATGCAGGTGCGCACAATACCTCACGTCTTGGCTTGTGCTCACACTGCCTTGCACACAGCTTGCTGATGCTGTGTGCCTGGCACCGCCTGCCTGGCCGCAGAACAATGCAAACATGTACATCAGCGGCCTTGACGGACCAGCCCTGGACGACATGGTCAACTACGAGGAGCTGCCTGTGGGCCTGGTGAGTCAGGGCGGGTGGGTCGTTCCTGCTTACCTTGGTGCTTCCAATGTACACAAGGCCGTGAAGCTGCCTCTACAACTGCCCTGCTGGTGCGATCCCAGGAGCGTTCGCGGCCATCATTTGTCGCCATGAAGAAGGGCACCACGCGGAGCCTGAGATCCGGCAGGAGCGCGTCGAGAGAGCGGTCTGCCAGG
The DNA here is from genome assembly GCA_039880955.1 of Chlamydomonas urium. Lineage (NCBI taxonomy): Eukaryota > Viridiplantae > Chlorophyta > Chlorophyceae > Chlamydomonadales > Chlamydomonadaceae > Chlamydomonas > Chlamydomonas urium. The sequence continues at coordinate 47,194 of JAWZTI010000122.1, read as the reverse complement.
CGATTCCCTCCAATGGGCACTGGGCCGCTCATGGGATGGGACACAGGTGACAAGTTGTCACGGGCTGTCAGCACGGTGGGCGTTCAGGGGCCGGCTGCACAAGCCTGCACTGAGTCAGCTTCCTAGCAGCTTCTCAGCAGTTGACACGCGCGCAGCATTACGCCTGAGCTGAGAGACACCCCGTTGCTACCTTTACTGCTGTAACAACCAAAAGGAGAGAGAAGAGCACCAGGCTCACGCTGGCCTTCTCCCCTGTAAAGGTTGAGATGAGGGCGCTGCTGACGCAACCCCTCCTGAAGGACCTGTGCTAGTGACCTAGCTGGATATACCTAGGGGTCCTGACCTTGGGAGCCCATATCGGGTGACGCCCTCTACCAGCTGCCTACCTCGACAGCCAAGCACCCACCACACAGGGGACAGGTTGGGACACGAGGGAGAGGGTCTTGAGGGCTCACGCCGACGCCAGCCGCCGTGGTGTCGCTTCAAGTTGCCGCGCCGTCCCGCGCCGCCGCTGGAGCCGCAGATGGGAGGGAGGAGAGACATCTGCGCTGCCGATGCCTGCCGGAGCGCGCGTGACTCTGCCCGCTGCTGGGCCGCTGAGGTGAAGGTTGCGGGAGCTGACACAGAGCTCAGGCAAAACTAGTGTTACAGAGCCGACTGGGTCCTTCCCGCAGCGCTGCTGGCCAACGGGAAGGCCCAGTTCGCACAAAAGTGCGGACGCCTGCTGACAGGGCGTCCAAAACAACCGAACGCGGCGCCAAACGCCCGCAAACACACAAGCCACCGAGCAAAAGACAGATTTACCCGCCGGGTCCCAGCGGGGCCGGAAAGGGTGCCTGCAAGAGCAACTGCCAAGCAAAGCGTCCATGCGCTGAAAACAGGTAGACACAGGAAGCTGCGCGGAGCTGCCAGCTCATGCAGAGGTCATGCCAAAGTCAGTTATAACCAGCCACCCTCAAACGGCGACATGGCTGCAGTCACACGCCCACTGCAGCCATGCGCCGTGACAAAGCAGGCAACACAGTGCTCAGCTGCAGTGCATGCATATGTGCACGTTGTTGGTATGGGCATTGTCTCAGGCTAACGAGATTCCACTGAGGTTTTATAATCATACTGATCATAATGTCTTTGTCATCATAGACAAGCCGCATGTTGGGCAAGCTGGGCGAATGCTTTGGTCAGGACACAGACAGGCGAAGTCATCATGAGCTTTGCGCAAGTGCAACGCATGCAGAGCATCCAAGCGTGCAGGTCACAGCAAGCAGGGAGCAGCCCGAGGCGCCGCCNCCTGGCGGCGGCGCCCCCGAGTTATGCGAACCTCCAGCTGCTTGCGTGTGACGAGGCGGCTGTCGGAGCATACCACTTCTGTCTTACCACATCCAGGCGCTGAATATAGCGATGTCTGCGGAGGGAAGAGTTCGACTGCCCTGGTCCACACTGCCCACACCTGGCGTCCACCTCCTGGGAGCGGAGACAACCCTAGAGCGACACTATTGCACCCAAAGCCCGCCATTCGAATGGCTTCTACGCTTTTGCGACGCGTGGCTACAGGGCCAGCACGCGCTCACGGCCTGCTGGCGCTGGCGCGTCCCGGCAGCCAGTTGCACCGACCAAGGCCTTCCTTCCCTGCATGCAATGCCATCGAATCTTCCGGCTACAGCAGCGACGACCTGCTTGAGCGGCAAGCGCTGGGGGAGGCGTTGGAGCTGTATGAGCAGGCGAATCAGCTGTCGAAGCTGCAGGTGCATGCAGAGCTGGAGCAGGCCTTTGCAGCAGACTCGACAGAAAGCTCAGAAGCCGACGGCAGCAGCAGCAGCTCCCCTCCCGGCGCCATGCTCAACTTCTGGGTTGAGCAGGGCCTCAGTGCCGATACCGCGAGCGCGCTGCTGCAGGAGCTCCAGGCGCGGGGGCGCACTTACACTATGAACCAGGTGTCCGCAAAGGTGCAGCGCTTGCGGCGCCTGTTGCCTGACGCCGACATCGCTAGCTGGGCGTTGAGGGACTCGCGGCTGCTGGACATTACAGACATGAACACGGCGCTGCTCAACATGATCTGCCTGGTGGAGGCGTTCCCGGGGCGCGACATCGTGATGCTGCTCGCTAGGCAGCCACGGCTGCTGTGGTGCGAAGACCTGCGAGAGCGCGTCAGCAGGGTATTCCACAAGCTGCAGGACCTTCACCCATCAAAGGATGAGGCAGTGGTGAGCATTGAAGACAGCTTGGGGGATGCATGACTGTCGATGACAGCAGAAGACGCTGTCTAGCCACCAGCCTTGACAACTGCCTGTTGCTGTGAACAGGTGCGGGAAATCGTGGCCGAGAACCCCGAGCTGCTGTTTCGCATGGACTACTACATGGATGCAATGCTCATCGACTACCTGCCCATCGAAATACAGAACATGATGGTGCTAACAGGCCAGGGCATAGGTGAGACCGCCGCAGCAGAATGCAGCGGGGAAGCGGCATGCTCTGCATTTGTTCCCTACATTGCAATGCTCTGATGCTTCGCTTGTAGGCTTCCTGTACCGCTATTACAACAATGCACGGACCGACTACCAGGCTGAAATCTCTCGCCATGAATTCCCAATGACAGACTGAGCGATTGCAGTTGAGGCAACGTGACCTCTGGCTAAGACGCATACGCTAACATCCGGATGGCATGCTGCTGCAGCTGGTTGGGGCCGCCCTGCTGCTTCTTATCCTGTACTTGACCGATGATGCCACTGCTGCCGCCTTGCCACCGCCGCTGCACTCGAGTCAGACTGTGCCCTGCTAGTATTCGGACTCGTTGCTGTAGCAATCGCTGGCTGTGCGCACCACTTGAAACCCTGATTGTACCATACCGTCGACATCCATTCTTTCTTGTTTGTGTGTGTACTCTTGTTGTGCCTCCGCCGTGCTGAGGTGTGGTGTCTGCTACTTATGTATCAATTGGAAGCCCTGTTTGTCTTGCAAGGCTTTGCTCCACGGCTGCCAAAGCACTTCAAATCGCCTTGCATTCCAATTGGTTGAGCTTGACTGCTGTCAAACGCTTTCAAAGTTTGGCGCTTTGTGGCACTGTCCAATCCTGTGTAACATTGTGGAACCAGGATTGGCGCATGGTTGCTTGCAAAACACGGTTGCTATTGTTCAAATGCTGTCAATGTTTCAAGAGTAAAAACAGGGCAAAGTAGCTTGCTCAGCTCATGAGATCAGTACGGCTTGAAGTTGCGGCCCTGACGCATCTCCGCAATGCGCTTGCGGTCCATGTCAAACTGCTTACGAAGGTCCAGCAGCTCTGCACACACAACAACGTAGAGCAGAGATTTGATACGCAGACTAGTTGTGCTGCAAGGTGCCTGACAGAGGCTTGGAGCGTCACATAGCTCCAAAGGCCGAGCAGCAAACCCACCTGTCCTGCGTTTGTCTCGTTGTTGGAAGCGGTAGAAGTTGTTGATGACAGGGCCTTTCCCTTTGGCTTTTGCTTCCTCAGCAGCCGCGACTGCCACACCGCCACCCTTGACCATAGCTCCACCCGCTTCGCTTGTTTTTGCCCGCCCCTGCAGGTGATGGTTGAGGATTGATAAATGCTGCCGCATCTGCTGTGCAACACTAAAGGCACGCAGTCAGGGCCTTGCTCACCTTGCTGCGCACCACAACAGTCCACCCATCTTCTGCCATTGCTGCTTGTCGCTCCCTCTGCTTGCGCTCTTCTTCCTTGTCAAAAGCATCAACCCACTCGTCGAGCTACGGCAGGCACAAAACGATGGTGAGCACGACTGTCACCGCCAGCCACAGCAGACATGCCCAGCTGCTGGCCAATGTTGCACACCTGCTTTTGTAGCGGCGCGTTGCCGGGTCGTAAGCTCTTGTGTCGTTGCACCCACGCTGTTGATGAGGGCCAAGCAACAGTGTCAGCCACGCCGCGGGCAATGCTTCGCATTTTTCGACTTCTGTCTTGTCCTAGTTGCGCGTCTCACCTTTCACTCCAACTGGCCCCTCCGTGTCTTCTGGCAATGACCACTCAACAATGGACTTGCTTTCTGCTGATGCCATCGCCGCTGCAAGAGAATCCTGCTCCTCGAAAACCACCATGCCAGACCGCTGCACGCACGTAAGCAGCGTTGAGTGGTTCACAGACTGCCAATGCGGCAACCGTGCACACGCGTGCAAGTGACGCTGCTGGCCTGCTAGCCTGTAGACACTCACCTTGGTGCCATGCAACACCACCTGCTGCACGTCACCGAAGCATGAGAACACGGCTTCCACCGCCTCTTCTCCAAAGCTCAAAGGCAGGCCAGACAGGAAGAGCGAGGGCCCTGGGTCCAGCTCCCCTGGCTTGAAGTGGTGGGGCTTGATTGCCAAGTATGTCAGGAATGGGCTGCCTGGCGACAGCCGCAGGCTAAGCATGCGCAGTTGCGGGTCGGATGCAGGCATGGCAGACTGCTGGCAGGAAAAACGGCTGGCGGCTCGTTCAGTGGCACAAGCCCTCGAGCGCGTGGGAAAGTATGAAGGGCGCTTTTCTGCATCAGCCTCGCCATTACGGTCGTTCCCCGCTGGCCAAACAAACCGCACAACGCGTTCGCAGGCATCAACAAGATTTCACTTGCACAAACCCAGCAGCCCCATCCATGCAGACTGTGCGCACTGCGTCGACTGCCAGGCCAGTCCTGCGGACTCCTGTTCGTCTGCACGCACCCCGAAGCAGCTCTGCATGCGTGCGCGTCGCCAATGTGACGCAAGACACGTTTCAGACAGAGGTGATGCAGGTAAGAAAGGATCGAGCGGTGCTGAGAGGCTGGTGCTCCATTTGGACACTGTGGCTGACGCTGCAGCTCACACGCGTTTGTGCAGAGCGAGCTACCCGTCATGGTCGACTTCTGGGCCAGCTGGTGCGGGCCCTGCAAACTTGTGGCTCCCCTGATGGACTGGGCGGAGAAGGTATGTGCGAGGGCCCGTCCCTGTTGCATGTGTGCCCCCCGATGTGCAGCGCAGCACTGTGCTAACGCTTTGCACACGTCTCCAAACGCGGTTCAGGAATACGCTGGGTCACTGAAGGTGGTGAAGGTGGAGCATGACGCCAACCCCAAGCTCATTGAGGAGTTCAAGGTGAGAGGTGACCGCCTGCCAGATCCGTTTCCCTGGTCGGGCTTTTCATAATGCATGGCCACAGGCCAGGGTGGAGCTGCCTGAGAGTGTTATATGCTGAGAGCTCATGTCCATGCATGTGCTGGGTTCGCAGGTCTACGGTCTGCCGGCACTGGTGCTCATTCGTGACGGGCAGCTGGTGGCAGGCAGCAAGCGGGAAGGAGCCATCACCAAGGCCCTGCTTTTGGAATGGTTGAACAAGCACGGCGTCGCAGCCTCTGCCAAGACTCACTGAGCGCTGACGCATGCCTCCCGTGGTGGAAGCTTCATCCCGCTGTCAGCCACAACAGCTCGCCCTATTTTGGCAGCTCAGGGCCCCATTGCTTGATTTTGTTTGTACTTCTTATCGGCTGCAGCGTCCGGTTCACAGCCCATTTTGCTTGCCTCTCTGTGTGCCTCTCTGTGTGCCTCTCTGCGTGTTACTCATGAGCTTTGAGGTTGCTACATGCTGCTCTGACCTCAGTTGCGTTGCATTACCTGAGCAGCGTTCACCGCTTGCATGGCATGTGAGCCCAGCGATGTGTGTTGTTACATTTTAGCTGAAGCGCTTGGCAAGACGTGCAAGGAAAGGGAGCAGTTGCTGCTGACAATCTGATTTTTTGAGCCTGCTGATCACTCAGCTTACCCATCAATGCCGGGCAAGGAGCTGCTGTTTCATACATCATGTCTGTGCTTGAGAACAGGGGCATGGACCAATGAGGCAAACGCAGGTGCTCTGGGAGACATGTGGTGGCATTGATGACTCAGCACTGACTCAGACGCTGGCAGGCCTGGAAACTGAGTCCCGTGACCGGCAACTGTGAAACGTGATGAGCAGCCACAGGTCACAGGAAGCGATGCCAAGCCACTTGCACAGCAAAGGTCAGATATCACTGCAACATCTTGTCAGTTAGCGCTCCAACGCAACAGGGTTCTGTCGACGGCTTGCATTTTGTCGCCGTTGGCCCGCTTGCGACGGCAAGCAGCTGCAACCACAGCAGCAGCTGGTATTGCAAACCACCCTCCGCAAAACTCGTTCGTTTGGAAAGAACACGGCCAGGTGCTGTGGTGCTGGCAGCAGCTGAGGCGGCGCATGTGGTGTAGCTGCCGGGTACTGTGTGTCGATGCAGGATGCGCAGCGCCAGCGCCAGCTTAGCAGCGAGAAGATTGCATCCAATGCAAGCAGCAGCTGCAGCAGTGCCATGCGGCAAGCGGCCAGCAAAAGAGAGCACAGCATGGTGCTGTCCATTCCACCGGCACTGTCTTCCGCGCTTCATGTGTCCCAGGCATGTGACGCCCGCCTGCATGTGATGCAGTGCATGCAGCAGAGACCCTGCGCATGGAAGTTCGTACACCTTGACTGGCCGTTCTGTTTGCGTCCCATTGCTAACAGGTGCTTACTGCCACCAGGGCGCTGTACAACTTGGCATACCAAGGCCAGCTGCTCACCCTTGCTGCGACCAAGCTCTGTGTAGTGATTGCATTTGAGCTGGTCAACATTGCATGCACCATCTACCTACTCGTGAGCGTGGTGTTCGTGCGCGGGCTGACCAGCGGCCAGTTGGCTGACCGTGCACTTGTACCCGTAGCCATCTTGATGCCGCCCTGGCAGCACCTAAAGGCATGGCTTGACCCAGGCATACTGGCAGTGCGGCAGAACTGGTGGGCACTATATGCCTGCAGCCTGATTCCCCTCGGGACGGCGTATGGATTCACGCCCAGCTACGCGGTGTTCCAGGCAGTCGCTTCGCTGCTGTGCGGGTGAGTGCTGTGGCGTACTAGTGACAGCAGGAACAGCTTGGCAACGCAGCAAGCCACGTCTGCTCGCATGCTATTGCACAGATTCTTTTTTCGCATCACAGACGTGCTGGATATCCGTTGTCTCCACTGCAGGGTGATGCCCTGTATGCAGAGCTGCTACACCACCGGCAAGTGCAGCATGTCTGTGGCCCAGTTCCTCACGTGCATCCTGACCCAGTCCTGCCTGACCACTCTGGCCAACCTGCTGGCTTGGCTGCTGGCCTACTCAGTCGCTCGCTCCCGAGTTAGGCAGCAGGCGCAGGCAGTGCTGGAGCAGAGCCACACACTCAGCAGTATTCAGAGCCGCGGCAACTCATCCCAGCTGTCGTGTGCACTTCTCAAGCAGAGGTCATCCGTGCTTGTAGGCGTGAGAGCGAGCAGCAGGGAGGTCTGGACCAGGCAATCACGATGCAGCACAGAGCACACACTTGGCGGCGATGTTCAGCAGCGTGGTGCAGTGGTCCAGGTCCAGCAGCAGCAACAGCAGCAGCAGCAGCAGCAACAGCAGCAGCAACAGCAGCAGCAACAGCAGAATCAACAGCCACGGCAGCAGCAGCAACAGCCGAAGGCACCCGTTGCAGCTCTGCAGGGTGGGCTTATGCCACTGGACAGGGCACAGCTGGCGCAGGACACAGCTCAAGGACGCCCTTCAACAGCCACCCAAGCTACTGGACACAAGGCAGGGCAAGAGGCACAGCGGGGTTCTGATCATGGCGGCGGTGCAGGGGCGGATCCAGAATCGCAGCTTGGCCATGTCCCACTGGACTCCTTTGGTTTCATTGTGTTCCGCTATCTGGGCCTGGTGCCGAAGATCAGAGATTTTGACGTAGCCATGACTGCGATGGTTGACCGCATTGATGACGCCATGCTGGTGCGGCTGCTGTGCCTACCTGTGAGCGTGCTGTCCATCGTGTATGCTCTGATGGTCCGCATGCGCATGGAGGCAAGTCGGGGTGTTGGGTTGCAGGCTGGTAAGGAGAAGCAGAGGGGTGGAGGGGTGGCTTGGCTTGAGACATCGCAGTAGAGGGTGGGGAGATTGAGATGAGGGCACTGTGGAGTAAGTCAGGGTTGAGGACTGAGAAACGCCTGGGCATACAGGGAAGGTGCCTGGCTGAAGCAAAGTAGGGAAGTGAAAGCCGTTGCTTGGGGACATGCAGTGTGCAGGTGCAGGGGGAGATGGAGGACAGCAGACACTTAGAAGTACCAAAGCATAAATACCCCATACGTGGCACAATGGATGACAGGCAGGGGCCCTGTTGATTGACAGGCAGGGGTGCAGGCATGAGACATGGAGTGCACTAACCAGGCAACCATGCTTGGGTGCAAGGCTGTGAGAGGCACAGCATTTTGGAGAGCAGAGCCGGGTGTACCTTCATCCCATTGGAGCATGCCCATGCTGCTGCCTGACGCTGCCTGACGTTCAACTGCAGGAATGACAAGCACTTTGCTGCCCTCTGCTGGACATGTGCAGAACTTCAGCTTTGACAACCTCACAGCTGACGCGTTCTTTGTCTGCATCATCGCATGGTTCATGTTGGGCAGGTGAGCAGTGGTGAGGACTGGAGGTGAATGTGAGAGTCATGCTGACACATGCAGCCTACAGGCTCAAGAATGGTTTCCTGGCAGCTGATTGACCCACCAAGGGGCCTGTCTCAATGGCTTGATGGACGCTGGGCAGGCAGCACTGAGCCAGAGGACAGACACACGTGGCAGGCAGCACGTTCCAAAGTCACATGAGCACATTGCGGCAAGCGTTTGCAGCCCAATCACCATGTACTGCCTGGCGCATCAGACCCAGGGGCAGGCAGTAGGCAGCGTTCAGCAAGGCAGCAGCAGCAGCAGCAGCAGCAGGATCCCTGTGTTAGACTTGAACAGCTGACAGGGAGATTGGGCTCGGCTTCAATTCATTGTCAGACCAATGTTGGTCTGCTGCGTAATCGCTTCACACCAACACTGCAACCATCTTGCTCATGAAACTCATGTGCAGGGACTCGGTGACCTTCAGCCTGGCGGATGCGACTGAGCAGCTGCGGCAACAGGTGGAGACCTCTCTCAGTGCTCTGGCCCCGAGAGGGGGGCGCAGTGTGCGAGAGCTGGTGGACAGCGTGCGGGAGCAGGTCATGAACAGGGGCGGAGGAGGGCGAGGGCTACGGGGTATGCCGCCGACCAGCGAGTGCGAGGACGTGCAAGTGCTGGAGCTGCTTGGAGAAGGCACGGTGGGCTTGAGTAGATGTATTCACAGGGTGTGCCTACAGGGATGGCAAGCTGTCATGGACTGCAACTCTGGCCCTAGACTTGGTTGCAAGCTTGCAGTAGGCGCACGAATTCTGATGCGGCATGCTATCTGTGTCACACATGTATATATATGCCCGTCTGTGCCCGTCTGCTCCTCCTGCGCTCACAGTTTGGCAAGGTGCACAAAGGCATGTGGCGTGGCACCGTGGTGGCCATCAAGTCCATGGTACTGCCCAGCAATGCGGGGCTCAGGCGCGAGCGCATGGCCATCATGGAGGCGGCCATCAGCGCAGCGCTCTCACACCCAAACATCCTGCAGGTGGGCTGGGGCAGCTCTAACACTTCAATGCAGGCTTGTGCAGGGTTGTGTTGAACGATGCACTGGTTGTGCCCAACTGTCAGCGCCCTGCCTGCTGTACCACCCCTGCTTACCCTGCAGACGTACACCTACAGCGTGCAGACGCTGAAGGACAGTAGTGCAGCGCAGAGCGTTCCGTCAGGGCATGCAGCGTCAGACACCCAGGTTGCTTCAAGCCATGGCATGGAGGTAAGTGTGTGTGGGGAGAAACAGGTTTGCAGGCTGCTGGGCGAAGCAGTAGTAGGGCAGCAGCATTCTGAGAGGCACTTTCAGCCCTACTCCAGTCTCAGTGCTTCTTCGCTATCCTGTCTGGGAAAGCAATGCTTCATTCTGCAAACAGCCTGCACATCCCACACCCATGACCCGTCAGGTGCGCCTGGTCCTCGAGTACATGGATAAGGGGACGCTGAGGGACGCACTGGACAGTGGCATCTTCATCAACCCTGCAGGGGACGAGGTTGACTATGAGGCGGTGCTGGAGACGGTGGCCGAGGTGGCCAAGGGCATGCTGCACCTGCACTCGCTCAACATCCTGCATGGGGACCTCAAAGTGAGCTTGGGAGGGCCACACAACGTTGAAATACGTGCCATGAGCGCGGGGCAGAGTGTGTGCCAACTGAGCCAGCGCGCAAGTCATGCCTTGGACCACTCCTGATGATTTCCCTGTGCCATGCTTTGTTCTCAATCTCTTCTCATAGGCGCGAAACGTGCTCCTGAAGAGCAGCACAGCGGACAGCCGCTGCTTCACCAGCAAGATCGCGGACTTTGGTCTGAGCCAAGAGATGGAGGAGCTTGAGACACACATCAGCAACATGTTCCAGGGCACGCCCTCGCACATGGCACCAGAGGTGTTCCTGGAGGGCACGCAGAGCAAGGCTGCGGATGTGTGAGTGCCACGGTCACGCTGGGACCCACACGCTGTGCCTCTGCATGGCGCGAACCTCGAACATGGGCATTACAATGTAATGCTTGTGTTCCTAGCGCAGTTGCTGCCATGACTCACGCGGCAAAAAGGCTTGCGCTGCACCCCTGCCCCAGCTCTCAACCTCAGCTCAGCTGCACCTGACAAGGCACCTACCGCTGCACTGCGGGCTGCCGTGTGAGCAGCCTTCTCGGCACTTGCTCTGCAGCAGCTAGGTTGCCGCTTTATCTTTTGCCTGCCGCGTATGCTGCACAGGTATGCGTTTGGCATCACGCTGTGGGAGATCTACACCGGAAGACGGGCGTTCGCGGTGAGAAAAGAAAGCATCGTGCTTGCATCTGCAGCAACAATTGTGGTGTCTGAACTGACACCGCCACTTTGGCTCAACACACGTACAGGACGTCGCGCGCGCGCTGCTTGCGCACCATGTGGCAGAGAGCGGCAAGCGACCGGCGTTTCCGAGCGGCACGCCGCGAGGCTACGCGCGCCTGGCCGAGCGCTGCTGGGCCGCCGATCCGGCTGAACGGTGCGACAGAGTGGACACCTGCTCGGGTACTTTGCATACGTCAGTTGCGCAGTTGCGCTTCACTGGACTCTTACAATTCACTGCTTTGGTCGCGTTGCTGCTGCTGCCAGGCCGACGTTTCAAGAGGCTGCGGCAGCACTCGCGCAGTTAAAGCAAGCTTTCAGTGATGGCGAGCCGGAAGACGACAGCAGCACTCAGCAGGTACGCAAGGGTGCAGCGCCCATGAGTGTCATAAGCTGTTGAGGTTAGGTCCGAGTACTGTTCTTGCATGCCCCTGCATCGCTCCTACCTCCCCCTAATGCCTTGGCGCCTGATCCAATGTGCTTTACCACCTCGCTTCATCACCACGTCGTCCCCCGCTGCACCAATGGTTAAGTTGCAGCACTCCTGCTCAGGTAGTCTTGTTAGCAAATGCAATCTATCAGTCATACTTACGTTTGGCCCATGCGACGTGCCTGCAGGCTCACTCGTTGAAACCGAGCGACAGCTTCTCCGCCCTCGGCAGCGCAGCTCCTGGCCGCTCCGATGACCTTCATGCTCAGGTGTCCCCTGAGGTGCAGAAGGCGCTGTCACGCTGGGCCAAGGCAGACGCAGCAGATGAGTGGCGTTTGGCTCCAGCAAGGCCACTCAGCCGGGCTCAGCCGCAGGTGCAGCAGCAGAAACGGAAGCAGGAGCAGGCCCCACGTCCGCAACCGATACAACAGTTGGGCGACGGTGTCAAAGAGGCAGGACTGCATGGTATGCAAGGAAGTGGGTGGCTGCAGCTGTCGGCCACGTTTGTCAGCATGGGTCAGCAGCTGCGTGATCCCACTGCGCAGCCCCAGCTGGGCCGAATGCCCTGCACACCAGACACACACGCACAGCAGGTGCCTGAGCAGCGGACGGGCAGCCACGCAGCGACACCAGAAGGCCCTGATGGGTCTGCAGCCCTGGGGATGAGCTTGGGGGAGCTGCATTCCGGCATCATTGTCACGCAACCCAGCATCGAATCCATATGGGATGCACATGAGTTATGACAGGGCAATGCGCACTGTACAAGTGTGCTCAGTGATGGTGCGATGCTGCCTGTGGCAGGGTTACTTGACCATGTTCTTTGCCCTGATGCGAACCACCAGCGGAAACGCAGTTGGGCTAGTTGGGCTTGAGCAAACAATAGCTGGCTGCACAGGCAAAAGTGCAGCTTCAGCTCAGGTGCTGTGTATGACACCAGCGAGCACGGATGGAAGTATGCCCTCCAGACATTGGGATGTGAACAATATCTCGACAATCCAACCTTCATTCAGAACCAGGTGATGCTGCAGAATGACACAATCATAGGAAAACGCAGGGTAATCTTAGGTGTGGCCTTGGAATACTTGAAAAGACAATCAAGACCGATTTCTTAGGCCCATTTTAGGTTGGTGCTGGTAGATGGACAGTTGGACATGTAGTGGTCTAGTAGGTCTAGTAGGTCTAGTAGGTCTAGTAGATCTAGTAGGTCGCCAGGGGGTGCCACTGGTTAGCAAGTGACACACACGGCTGCAGAGTACCATGTTGCGCTGCGGCCCAGGTCATCCTGTAGTCATTGTTGCGGCATTGCACACCTTTCATGCATACATAAGGCGCAGGTCCCGGCTTGGGCATGCTTCTAGGGGGTGGAGGGGTTGGCCATTCTCTTTGCGCACTCCTGTCCCTGCTGGAGTTGCGGTGCCAACGCTGGGCTAAGATTACCGCTCAGCTGGTCATCCACTTCTGTCTCTGCCATCCTAGCTAACCAGCAGGTCACTGTTTACGCCTCCTTTGGCAGGCCATGTGCCACACAAGGGTGGTTGCTGTGTAAGCGATTGTGAATGGGCAGCCTGAGCCTGTTGAAACGATGCATTTTCTGTCTAACAGGCACCAGGCGCGTCAATGTCAGCGAGACCGGCAGCATGCTGAGGCGTCTGGCTGACTTCCCAGCTTCAGGTCCATGCTTCCCAGCTTCAGCTCCAGGTCATTTGCTGCTTCTCCATTTGTGAATCACGAAGCCCTGGCCTGTGCGAAAAAGTGGCTGCTATTCTGCAGGCCTTGTATCCGGGCAGCGCTGGTGTTACCCCTAGGCAGGCCCCTCGCCATGTATGATGCAGGGCCGTTCCATGATCATAGCAGGTGCCCTCAAGTCCAGCACGTGTTTAGCAAATAATTACGGAAGGTTCTGGTTTACAGCACATACAGGGGTCTTGAAACAAACTTGTGGCTCTGTGGTAAGCTAAGCAGCGTGTGCAAGGTTTGCATACCTAGATAAAGTCCACGGAAACGTGTGCAGAAAATTCTGACTGTCACACAGACCTGTTGTTGTGCAGCATCGCATCACGTAGCCCATCCCTGCCCGCTCTAAAGACCCCACACGGCGTCACCCAGCACTGCGGCTAGACGCCATGCACGCGCTCGTCTGGCGGGGACTGACTGGCCGAAAGTCTTGCTTGTAATTGGGGCTTTCGACTGGGAAGTTCACAACATGATGCGAGACGCAGCGCAGCTGCAGCTGCGGCCACAGCGGCAGCACGGCGAGTCTGCAGCCAGCAGCAGGTGCGTCGGGATGGCAGGCAAGCGTCGGCGGCATCCCTTCCTTACTGCCGTGGCCGTCGTCTACATGGCAGCCCACGCCCGGCAGCTGCACGTTGCGGCCATGGGCTGGCTAGCATGCCTATTTGCTGGCCACGCACTCACACTGGCTGCCACAGCCAAGCTGGTGCTTGCCCTCTATGAGGCTGGGACAGTGTTTGCCACTGGCCACCTGATGCATGGCCTCCTGCGCGGCATCACAAATGCTCAGCTAGCTGACAGGGGCCTAGTGATCCTTGGTGAGTTACCAAAGGCATATTTTTGTCAGCCTTTGCAGCACTGCAAGGCACACATCTGCGTAACCACAGGTTGACCATGAAAGCCCCGCCATTGCTGTGCATCAGGATTCATCATGCCTGTGTTCCAAGTTCTGATGGCCATTGCCAGCCCGGAGTTCTTGACGGTCAAACGCGCCTGGACGTCCCTGCTGGCAATCAATCTAATGTTGGGTGTGGTCTTTGGGCTCATGCCCACCCACTCCCTCATACAACTGGCTGTGTCGGTGCCTTTTTTAGCGTGAGTGCATGGCATGGCTGTGAGGGCACCTACTCTTGTGCGTCGCAGAGGTGTGCGCCCATGTGCGGCTCAGACGCACCTCTACAGCTGTCACCAGGCAGCTTGTCAGGTGCCTGGGCTTGTGCCTAAGCCAGCTCACCCTGAACATGGAGCCACTGCACCTCCCTGACCTTTTATCTTGCGCAGCTTCATGCAATGCTGCGGCTCCTGCTTTCATCTCAACTGCAACGTGACTGTGTTTGGGATCATTAACTGCTTGCTGCGGAGCAGCTGGGTAATCATGGTCATCGGCACACTCGCATGGTCAGCCACCTACGCGGTCGCCAGGGGGCAGATGCGCAGGCAGCGGGAGGCACGCAAGGGCAGGCCGGGTGCTGCCGCCACGTCAAACTTACCGGCCCAGGCAGCACGGGCGCTCACCAGGACTGCGTCATCGGTATCGCTGACTGATGCCACCCCCAACTCAGCACAGCACAGTGTCCTGTCCCAACAGCAGCAGCAGCAGCAGGTCGGAGGGAGCCTGGAGCAGCTTGACCAGGGAGGCCTGCGCCTGTTTAAGCACACACTGTCCAGCCTGTACCGCAGGCAAAGGCCGGGCAGCTCTCTCCGGCCCCAGAGCAGCACGCCAAGCTCAGATCTTCAGCAGCCTAGCACACAGACGCAGCCGGCCAGTGCTAGCGCTGATGCCGCACTGCAGGGCCCTCAGCGCTCAGGCACCCGTCCCGGTGAACCAGCGGCAGGGACGGGCGCGGGAAGCCCGACCACACATGCAGCCGAGGACCTTCCTCAAGAGCCGAGTCCCCTGCCTTTCACCTCGTTTGGCATCCACATATTCGAGAGGCTTGGCGCTGAGTGGTTGCTCAGGGAGTTGGAGGTCAGGGTCAATGCTCTGATGGACTGCGCGGACGACGGCCTGGTGGTGCGCGTCGTGTGCATGCCGCTGGCTGGCTACTCGCTTATCCTGGCGCTGCTTGTGCGCATGAGGATGTCGGTGAGAGGCAGCAGGGATATGCAGCAGGGCGGATGGGGTCTTTACAGGCAGAGCGTAGGTCAGCGACAGCCACAGCCTGCTGGCTGGAATGAATGTTATTGAGGGGAACGCTTGTGTGAATGTCGGGCTTGTGTACGATCACGACCTTAAGCAAGTGCTCATAGTTGCCATGCCAGCCAGCTTTGTTTCAACTTGCTGACACGCCGGTGTTTTCCCTCCTTCTCTGACCACCTGCTGCTCGCCTCTTGCCCAGGACTTTGACCTCCGGTCCCTGTCGCCAGACACAGTGATCATGTTCATGGGAGTGTGGTTCATGCTGGGCAGGTGCGCTGGGCGCCAAGGCACCTATGGCCGCTGCCAACACACGTTGCATTGTACTGCCGGTCGTCACGATTGTGATGCACAGCTTGTGTTTGTAGCAGCACTGAACAGGTGCCGGCTGCTGTCAGGGCAACTTTGCCTTGTGCCACCCCTCACCCTGTCAAGTGCCGCATTGCTGCACATCCACAGGGACTCGTACACGTTTGACATGACGGCTGCCGTGCAGCAGCTTCACGAACAGCTTTCCTCCTCGCTTGCTTCACTGGGTCAGCGGCGCCCCCAGACCATTGCTGAGCTGGTGGACAGTGTGCGGCAGCAGATCGCAGGAGGCAGCAGTGCTCCAGGCGTCGAAGGGAACATCGAAGGGGAGGAGCTGCAAGTGCTGGAGCTGCTTGGAGAAGGCACGGTGAGCTGGGGGCAGACAGGGAAGGGCAGGCGGCCAGGGTATGGCGAAGCACAGCGCACGAGCGAGTGCTGGATGGCAGTGCTGTGTCCGCGCTTCTGCCAAGCTTTGCCCCTTGCGAATGTGTGCAGTTTGGCAAGGTGTACAAGGGCATTTGGCGTGGCACCGTGGTGGCCATCAAGTCCATGGTGCTGCCCAGCAATGCAGGGCTCAGGCGCGAGCGCATGGCCATCATGGAGGCGGCCATCAGCGCAGCGCTCTCACACCCAAACATCCTGCAGGTGGGCTGGGGCAGCACTGTAAGCGGAGGACAGGCTTGACAGGGGTGGGCGCTGCATCCTACAGCACACTGTGCCCTTGTTCTGGATGCTTTTGTCAAGGCACAGATTGCAGGTTTGAGCGCAATCAACAGGGCAGGCCAACTGCTTTCAGTAGAGAGGCTGAGCCTTGTCCTTATCGGCCTGCACTGTGCTGCCCACCCATGCCGATCCTGGTTGGCCGCAGACGTACACGTACATCCTGCAGCCTGTGCGCGACCGACCAGCAGAGGAGAGCAGGGACGCCAAAAGCGGGACAGGTAGCGCCCAGCGCTCCCTCGACTCACAGTCAGGGCTCGCATCGGCGAGTCACGGCTTCGAGGTGCGTGTGTGATTGATAGTGGCTGAGGGTATCGAGTGCAGATGTGCTTGGCAGATGCTGGAGCCATGTTGTGTGCCATGCCTGTGCTGAGCAACCCCATAGGCCCCATGCCCGGTTTTTCATGGAGTTGATTGGCACTGTCATTAGCCTTGGCCATGGTAGTCACACACCACATGAATCCCAGCAGGATCTCTCGTGTGTGGCACTGCGCTGCTTGCCGCTTGATACTTGTCTGCCCAGCCTTTGCTCCCTTCTTTCACCTATCTGCATTGCCTTGCACCGGCCCCAGGTGCGCCTGGTCCTGGAGTACATGGACAGGGGCACGCTGAGGGACGCGCTGGACAGGGGCGCGTTTCTGAGCCCGTCGGGAGATGGCGTCAACTACGTGGCGGTGCTGGAAACGGCGTCCGAGGTGGCCAAGGGCATGCTGCACCTGCACTCGCTCAACATCCTGCACGGGGATCTCAAGGTGAGGGCCCCTAGTGCAGCAAGCACCTGCATGGCCGTATGCACAGGCGGGCACGAGCGTCCCTGGTAGCAGCAGACACGGTAAGGTATTTTGGAGGAGAGGGCGGAGCGGGCACTATAGGCTTGCCTGATTGCCAGTGGTCTCGGTCTTCAACACAGAGCTGTGGTGATATTTAGTTAAATGCTGCCTGTAGC
>JAWZTI010000122.1:346-30109 GCA_039880955.1 Chlamydomonas urium | reverse complement strand
CTGGGGTGTGATGCTCCTGATGAGGTGTCAGCTATCACAGGACTCTAATGAACATTGGCCTGTTGCTGTCTCTGGCTGGCTTGCAGGCGCGCAACGTGCTGCTGAAGAGCAGCATGCTGGACAACCGCGGCTTCACCAGCAAGATCGCGGACTTTGGGCTCAGCCAGAAAATGGAGGAGCTCGAGACGCACATCAGCAGCATGTTCCAGGGCACGCCCTCGCACATGGCGCCAGAGGTTTTCTTGGAGGGCACGCAGAGCAAAGCTGCAGACGTGTGAGTGCCACGGTCACACTGGGACCCACACGCTGTGCCTCTCCATTGCGCAAACGTTCACTGTGCACATGACAGTCCAAATCATGCATTCCAAGGGCAGACGCTGCCATGACTCACTAGGCAACAAGGCCTGCGCCCTAGCTCTTAACCACAGCAGCTGCACCTGACAAGGCACCGACTGCTGCACTGGGGGCTGTCGTGTGAGCAACTGTCTCGGCACTTGCTCTGCAGCAGCTAGGCTGCCGCTTGATCACTTGCCTGCCGCGTGTGCTGCACAGGTATGCGTTTGGCATCACGCTGTGGGAGATCTACACTGGACGCCGAGCATTTGCTGTGAGTCGGCGGCTTGCACAGCCTGTATTGTGTTTGAGGAGCACAGTGGCAGATGCCTTGTGCCAGTCATTATCGTAGCAGAGCAGGTCGTCAACACCCTGCGCCCCGTCTGCTGCTGCTGATCAGGACGTGGCCAAGGCTTTGCTGCCTCATGCGGTCGTTGAGAAGAACTCGAGGCCGGACTTCCCTGAGGGTGTGCCGCAGGGCTACCGGCAGCTGGCGCAGCGCTGCTGGGACAAGGATGCAAGCAAACGGTGCGTCGCCTGTAGCTTCCAGCATGGCTCTTGGCAGCATGCAGGCGCCGAATCCCTTCCAATAGAGCGCACAAGAACACAGTTGCATCAACACTCTGTTCAGGCGGGAGGTGCAGTGCATCAGCTTTGAGTGCTCACAGGGTATGCGGCCTGTTTCTGTGACATGCTTGCATGCTCCCTGTGCCCTGTATCAGGACCTGTACTCAGAAAGGCGTGGGGGATGGCAGAACTTGCGATGCTTGACTAGTGTGCCTTTTGCACGCAGGCCATCGTTCAAGGAGGTGGTGTCCGTGCTGGCGCAGATGCAGGAGGGCGTGGAGGCAGTGTGGTTGTCTGCACCAGTGAGTGCTTGGTGCTCTCAGAGTCTTGTGCATCGCGGCAGCAGAGCGCTGCACCAGTCAGAATCTTCCAGCCGTGTCGCCTCTGCCTCTCCATAGTCTGCACTTGTGTCGCGCTGCCTGCGCTGTACACCTGCATGCTGCGCAAGTGATGCAAGCATCATGATGCTAGCATTGCGCTGACCCCTGCCAACAATGCCTCTGCGCCCTCCACTGTGCAGGCAGCCATGACGCATGCCTTCCAGTCAGGGGACGGCGGCCTGACAGTACTGGGCTCTGCTGTGACGTACGAAGCCAAGGAGGATGGCGATGTGCCGACGGACGTCCAGGAGGCGCTGGCACGCTGGCGCATTGCGTACGACCAGCACCAACGCGAGCAGCGCGAGGCGCAGCACGTACACGCGCAGCAGGTGGCGGAGGCGTCACGCCGCGTCTCGGCGGTCGCTAATGCCAAAACGACGCTGTCTTCGTCCGCGCCGTCTTCAGCGCCGCCCTCCGCGCCGCTGCAGCCGCTGGCACTCAGCAACTCGACCAAGCACTCAGCCAGACCCTTGCTGGAAGCTGCCTCAACGTCTGGATCCAGGGCACATAGCAGAGAGGTGCGCCTCATGGGGCAGGCGCCGCAAAATCTATCAAGCAACCAGCCACAGCTTGTAGCCTGCGGCGGCGGCAGCCAGCGCGGCAGCGGGCATTTGCCGCAGCCGCCACTTCCTCCTCCAAAGACGTCCAGTCGTTTTGTGCTGCCAGAGGCAGTTGAGGAGCTGCCATCTGCATTGTTAGTGGGCAATGAGGACCAGGCCTGGGATGACAGGAGCCTGTGCTGAGGGCATTACAGTGCAAGGGGTGGGAGCGTGGAGCGGAGGGTGTGACCTGATGCAGGACCCTGCCAATGTGCTGCTTCTTGAAACCTTGTGACCTGCTTGAGGCAGTCCTCACACATTCATCTTGGTGACCACCAGGACACGCCTGGACCTGTGAGTGAAGGCACTATGAATGGTGGCACAGTAAGACAGCGGCTGTGGGGTGCATGGGGGTTGTGGGACTAGCGTTCCCAGTGCGTGTCCAGCTCTTTTCGTATGTGATGCGGGTGTTGTACGTGCGTCGTGCAACGGTGGCACGTGCATGCTGCGATCAACAAGCATTGCTGATTCAGTATGAGAGTAGGTGCCACAAACTTGTCGTGTACACATGGCATCCCTCTGAAGACTTTGCCATCTCCATGCTGACGGAAACCCCATAGGTCGGCTATATATACTGGTGATTTTTCCAAGCCCGCGTGGTGTGTTTTTGCTTCCCTCGCTGTTTGCTCTTCATTCAATTCTCCGTAGCTTGGTGTGCAGTGCACACTGTGCACCTGTTTCTTTGGCTGGGCGACCTACCAACAGCTTGAAATGGGAACACCATGTAATCGCCTGCGTCTTTTGGAGGGCTCGTCCCCAGTGACGCGGTCTATGCCTCAGCCCGCCTGCTTTGTGCGACTCAGCTCGTGACAAGCTTGCTTTATCGAAAGGCAGCTGCCTAGGCAGTCCTAAATTAAGGAAACTGCTTTTGCCCACACCTGGTCTTGCCTGCAAGCAAGGCACTTACGTTTTGCAGACGCGTGCTGCATCTGTGTGCTACATTGAGGGTCCCCGTTGGCGACAGGTGGCCTTATCTCCCGCACAGCTGTCAGCACCTGGTTGACCATGGACGACACGCGGCAGGCCAGGGACACCACCGTGCAGTGGCTGTCAGAGGCTCATGCAACGGCATACGGATCGAAGGTAGCTGCGCTGTGTGGAAAAGGCATGCGCATGCCAACGCAGTCCCAAGCTAACGAGCTCGCACGCTCCATGCATACGCAGCCTGGCATGGCTCCTCAGGTTGCATGGCAGGAGGTGGTGCCGGTGCTGGAGGTGCGCAGCGCACGCAGCCATGCAGACGTGCGCGCATGGGTGGACCACATGGCACTGCTGCACAAGCGCGAGGCAGCGCTATCTGCCGAGCTCCTGCACCACCAGCAATATGCCCTGGGCAGCGACAAGCCCCCCAGCCGCACCACCACCACAGCCATCGTTGCCGCCAGAGCCCCCGCCAAGCCTTCCAGCACATCCACGCCGGCCGGCTGGGCAGCTGTGCAGGATCAGAAGGCCTGCGAGCACTCCCTGAAGCAGCTGAGGCAGCAGCTGTGGTATCAGCTAGCAGCCGTGAGGCAGGCGGTGAAGACCGCAAACAACTTGGCCAGCCACAGCCGGCCGGGCGACTGTGCCTATGTGCTTCAGCTGGCGGGCGCTGTGGACAAGGCGGATCAGGCGCTGGGAGATGTCAAGCGGCAGCAGGCGTCAGGGTTTAGGGCTCTGATGGAGCAGCAGGCGCAGCTGGAAGAGGAGGTGGAGGAAGCTGCAGGGAGGCTGGAGCAGCTGGAGTACCTGGAGGGCGAGGGGGAGCAGTGGGAGGAGGAGCAGGCCACAGGGGCACTACAGGGCAAGGGCCGCAGTGGCGGGTGGCAGCCTGGCGCAGTGACGCGACAGCAGCAGCAGCACAGGAGCAGCACTGGTGGTTGGGCGGGATCGGGGCCTGCTGCAGCGGGGGGCGAAGGGGATGGCGGGCGGCGTGGGTCACCAGGTCCCGTTCGAGAGGCGTGGGCAGCAGGGCCCTCGAGTAGGGCAGGGAAGCCGGGGTTTAGGGCGGTGTCAAGTGGCGGCGGCAGAGGGACAGGGGCGGGCCCTTCAAGCGGCGGATGCCTCGCCCCCGAGGTGGTTGAGTTTGAGGAATTCGTGGCGGAGCGGGGCGAGACTGGCGGTTGGCCCAAGGAGGACCACGAGGAGTTTGTGCGTGTGGTGCAGGCGTGTGGAGGGGACTATGCGAGGGCGGTGGCGGTGGTGATGGACAACGTGATTGGGTTCAGCCGCACAGAAGTGATGAGCCATGCGACGTGGCACATGGACTACATGGACCTCATGGTGAGTACCAGGGATAGACTGTGGGAGGGATAGGCAGGGAACGGGGCAAGTATGAGGCAGCAGAGCGAATGGATGGAGTAGAATGAGCAGGGCCTAGGGACTGAGACCATAGACAGCAGGTGGCAGGCATCTGCTAGCAGCGCTGGGCAACACCAGCTCCCGCCCCTGCCTTCGCCACCCTCTATATAAAACACAAACGCAGGTCCGCAAGCGGGCCGCCGTCACGCGCTGGCGCCAGCAGCGCGACAAGGAGCGTGCCGCCGCCGCCGCTGCCGCCGCGCTGCTGGTCTCCGAGGGCAAGGCAGGGGAGCAGGCGGGTCTGCAGCACGGCGCCGACACGCGGCACAGGGTGGCGGCAACCAGGGAGCACCAGGTGGGTTGCGGTGGCTGGTGTCGAGGGGCAGCACTGCATGCTGCCTCGCGGTCCACTCAGGGATACACGCGGCCTGCATAACTTGATACAGGGCGGTTACTGGCTCTGTTACAAGCGTTGTGCGCTCGGTGCTTTTGCAAATGGGGCAGTAACAAGTGGCTGGCGCGGAGGGGCTGCAGTAAGCTTGGCAACGTGAGAGGCACAGCAATGGGCCGGCCTTTGATTGTGCCCACCACCTTGTGCCCCTGACCCTTATTTGCCCCTGACCCGACCCTGACCCTGACCCTGACCTCGCGCTGCCCTGCCCCCGCAGCTGCTTCTGACCCCTACCTGACCCGCCCCTGACCCGCCCCTAACCCTGATCCCGCCCCGCCCCCGCCCCTGCCCCTGACCTGCCCCCGCTGACAGGTGGACAAGGAGATGGTGGCACAGTGGCGGCAGGCACAGGAGGAGCGACGGCGGCAACGAGAGGTTGAGGCGGCGGAGGCGGCACGGCGGGCGCAGGAGCGGTCTCGCCTGGACGCAGAGCAGCGGCGCCAGGAGAACGAGGCTAAGCTCGAGATGCACCGCAGGGCGCAGACGTGCATGCAGCGGCAGGCGGCGATGGCGGCGGCGCTGCAGGCAGCAGCGGCGGAGCAGGCTGCGGCGGAGGCCTCGGCGGACCCCGCCCGGCAGCAGAGGCTGCAGCAGCGCAATCAGGGGCTGCTGCGGCGGCGGGGCGCGCTACTGGCGGAGAAGCACGAGGCGGCGACTGCGCGGGCGACGGCTCAGCAGCGGCTGCTTGCGCAGCAGGGCGGCGGGGTGACGGCAGCGGCAGACCCCGCGCGGCTGCTCAGGGGCACGCAGGCGCACGTGCGGCGTGTGGCTGCGCGTCAGGAGGAGGGCATGCAGCCAAAGGACAGCGGCTTCATCCTCAAGCTGGGGGCGCACCTGTCCGTGCCCAGCTGGAGGGCGGGGGCGTGATGGGGGTGCCCCCCGTTTCAACCGGCTGAACGGCAGAGCAAGGCGGCAGGCAGTTCTGCTGGGTGAGGGCAAGCTTTATACAGGCGCCATGGAATGCTGCAGAGTGGAGTAGTGCGGCGGGCGCAGTGCTTGTACAACAGCTACCATCTGCAGACGACAGTCGACCTAAATTGCAGATCTGCGTTTGCTGCAGCCGCCTCTAGCACCCTATAGGGTACAGGCCCGTCATGGCCTGATACCTGCAGCAATGCCAGTTGGCTGGGCACATTGAGACAGTGCCAAAGGAAGTTGCGCCCCCTGCAGTCTGCACCCAGAACTAGGTTTGGGTCAGCCAAAAACCTGAATTCATTTGCTGAGACCTGGCATCGGCTCGCGTTGTGAAGAAACACTAGGAAATCGCTTTTGGACTTGACGCTTAAGGGCGCAGTCCTTTCGAAAGGCCCTCCCTCTTTCCTTTCCTGCCTGGTGCACTGGACATCTGCCTCTCCCTGAGGCTGCAGACAAGGATGTGTGCATCTGCAAGGTTGGCACAGGGCCTGCGACCGCAGCACATGCAACAAGGGTCCTTGTCAACAAGGGCCCAGCACTTGGGTCCGCATGGTGCGTGTGTGGCGGGGCCCAAAGCTTGGCTAGCTTTGGAGCGGCTTGTTCACCGGTCGCGCAAGCTGTGGGCGCAAGCTTTGGGCGGCCGCCATGCAGCGCCTTTTGCCGTGACAGGTGCCCCTGGGTGCTGTTCACACCGCGGCCAGGCGCACAAAGGACCTGCGCCTCACCACATTCGCCAATTGTCCCACACGCGTCACCGCAGATCCTCCTCCCCAAGCGCGCACCCTCTGACAACATCATTGCAGTGAACGACGCAGCAGCCTCTCCCTCCCTCGGCCCCGGCGGCCACGTCGGGCTTCCTGTGGCCACCCCTTTTTCCGACAGCGCGGCTCGCGCCTGCGGCCATGGACAGCGGCGATGAGAGCTGTTCACAGGGCCGCTTCACATGGGGCAAGAAGGCGGACGCTGCGCTGCGCAGGTGGGTGGGTCCAGAGAC
Organism: Chlamydomonas urium; assembly: GCA_039880955.1. Taxonomy (NCBI): domain Eukaryota; kingdom Viridiplantae; phylum Chlorophyta; class Chlorophyceae; order Chlamydomonadales; family Chlamydomonadaceae; genus Chlamydomonas; species Chlamydomonas urium. Next base: position 23,590 of record JAWZTI010000122.1, on the reverse strand, counting down.
GTTGTCGTGGTTACGAGGACATGCACAACTCTCCGCATCGCCGCGGCGCCTTCCGGGCCGACAGCGACGCGCAGCGAGACGCCTGGGCACAGCACGCACGTCGCGTCGCGGCCAAAGCTAGGTTTTTGGGCCGCGTTTTGCGGGGATCTTGGTGCGCAGCAGGGGCGGCGCACCTTCCGCCGCCTCCGCCCTCGGCAGTGCGCATGGTTGCCGCATCCCGCGCCCTCACCCGCGCGAGCGCACAACCTGCGATCTCCCTCTGGGGGGCTGCCCTGATGCTGTGCCAGGCGGCTCAGGGCTGGGCCTGTGCACCACAGCACACAGCAGCTGTGGCAGACGAAGCCTCCATCGCCGCTACCAGGTTCTTCATTGCCTGCCGATCTCGCCTTGGGCATTCGTTCCCATGCAGCTCTTATGCCGGTCACTTTGTTGCTTGACCTGCGACAGCATCCTGACCTGTCCCCCTCTCCTTGCAAGCGGTCCTTTTGCCCGCAGGTCCCTGCTCAAGGTGCGGCAGATGATTCCGAACACTCCAACGCTCCAAGTCCAGCAGGCGCCACCTTGCCACCTTACCTGCGCTTGACTTCTCCCCTGTGCCTGCCCTCTCCTAGCCCGCTGGCCAGAACAGTGCTTCACCTCCCCCATCATACTGTGTAATACTTCTGCTCTGAACTGGCTGCTTGCGCCTGTTCCTGACTGCCCGCAGGCTGGTGCAGCAGATGGGTCTGGGCAAGTGGACGCCCATGGCCCATGAGTTGAACGCAGAGCTGGGGCTCAGGGGCAACAGAGCGCGTACGGGCAAGCAGTGCCGTGAGCGCTGGCACCACCAGCTTAAGCCAGGCATTAACAAGGTGGGGTCCGGGTGCGCAGGGTGGGGGCGGGTCAGAGCAGGGTTCAGGGGGCGAGCGAGTCATGGGGGTGCAAGCAGGGGTTGGGCGGATGCAGGGAACGATTGAGGTGGAGGAATGTGTTCAGCATGGTACGCTGGCAGCAGACATGCAGGCGGCTGGGAGCCAGGGCAGTTGCGGGAGTCTGGGCAACTACCACGCAGCTACCCCACCGCTGCTGCTCTCCTGGCGCCCCTGGAACCTGCGCAGGACGCGTGGACGGAGGAGGAGGAGCGCGCACTGGTGGACGCGCACCGCAGGCTGGGCAACCGCTGGAAGGCCATCGCCGAGTGCATCCCTGGCCGCACTGACAACTCGGTCAAGAACCACTGGTGAGGGGGGCGGAGAGGATTGCGGGTGTGGACTGGGTGTGGGGAGGGCGGGACCAGGTGTGGGGGTGAAATTGGTGTGTAACAGCTGTTGTGCTGATCAGCGGCAGTGATGCAAGGTGATGCTTCAGGGCTACACGTCTACACGGCGATGCAATGGCCACAGCAGCAGCAGCTGTGGCCTGCTTCACCAGCAGTCAGCGTTATAGAAACTGTGGCGCAACAAGCTGTTAATCACTGCCGCTGCTCCCACCGCCCTGACGCTGCCACTTGCAGGCACTCGGCACTTAGGACAAGGTGAGGTGGCAAGGTGCGAGTAGTGTGAGGAGCGGCCCTCTCTTCGCTCTTTCTGAGCCTGGAAGGCAGCCTGGGGAGGGCAGGAGGTGTCGAATGCGGGCACGGGGCAGGCCAGGAGGTGAGGGCACAGGCAAGGGCCACAGTTGCAGGCAGTGCAGGTGTCCTTTGAGTACACCGTGTGACAGGCCTGCATCATTGCTATTTAAATCAAGGGTCCGCCCACACAGCAGCATCACGTACCACCTGATGCACGCCCCTGCCTCCCGTCTCCCCTGCTCCCTGCCTTCGCCCCTCGCAGTCAAGGCCTGAAAGCAGACGACCCCGTGCTGCTGCGCTCGCCGCTCATGGCGTACGTCAGCGAGGTGCGTGCCTCGGGCACCAAGCACGGCCGCTCGGGGGCAACTTCTCGTCCCAGGCCCGCCAAGAAGTCCAGCGAAGCCAGGTGGGTGAAGGTACAAGGCGGGAATCATCTAATTAGGGGTCTGAGTGATTACCTGTTATTCAGTGCCCATCAGGTTTTTTAGTGATGTGTGGCTGGGTGCTGTTTTCTGGGGGGCAGTTTCGATCAGGGCCGCAATGGCAATTAGAGCAAAGGCAGTGCATTTACAAGGCAGCGGCAATGCTGACATCAAGACCTGCACAAGCAGATCGGCACACGTCCTGCTACTCTGTCGTGCCTGCTGCTCACATAATGTCTTGTCCACACTCACCCCACACTTGTAGGTCCAGCTGGAGCACCCAGTCGCTGGGGTCTGACGACTATGAGACGGAGCATGACTCGAGCGTGCCATGCAGCATGGACCGACAGGGGATGTCAGAGGACCTGGAGGGCAACAACACGCCGTGTGCCCACACTTTCCCACACTTCTGGCCTGGCTACGCCTCCGCCGCCACCTGGGGGGGGATGCAGGTTGAGCAGCACAACGGCGGCAGCATGGCCGCGGGGGCCGGCAATGCTGCATGGATGGCGTGCGGCCATGGCGGTTGTGTTGCAGGTGTTGGCAGCGGTGACGGCTGCTCCTGTGCCGCCTGCTGTGGCAGCCTGGGTGGCTCCAGCTGCTGCGGCAGCCCCACAGCACGCACCTGCGACGCCACCGCTGCCACCTGTGCCTGCGGAGGAGTGTCAGCAGCAGCAGGGGGCGGAGGAGGAGGCGGAGGCGGGGGCGGAGGGGGAGGCGGTACCGTTGGCTGTTGCTGCTGCGTAGCGGAGGAGCTAGCTGCGGCAGCTGGCGCCGGCGGCCACAGCGGCTACGTGACGGATTGTGACGGCGGCGCCGCTGCGGCGCTGCATCATGCACGCCGTGAGGCGGCGCGGATGAGCGACAGCGGCAGCGCCGCCAGCACCTGCATGCCGCTGTCCTGCCTCGCCCCCGCGCACCGCACCGCGCTCATGCCCAGCATGGGCGCCTGCGTGCACCCTGAACCCTGGGGCGCGAACCCCAACCCTAAGCCTGGCTCAGACCCCCCCGGGACCTTGGCCTCACATGGGCCTTTCGTGTCACGCGCGTCAAACCCTTCCGCAATGGCGCAGTGCGGCATGGGATGCGGCTCGGCTTCCGGCCACCTGCCCCACACCTCCCACACGTTCCCGCACGGCAACTGGGGCTTCGCGCCACCTGCGCCGCGTCCCCCGGCAAGTATGAACGGTCACACTTTTGGCGATATGTGGGGTCACCCTGCCGGCATCACCCACGCTGCCATCCCCGGGGCCCTGGACCTGCTGCCGCCAGCACCGCCCCTGGCCACCTACTCGTCGCTGCCCACGCCCCCGCCGCCGCTGCCGCTGCCCTCTCTCACCTACGACGCGGCCAGCGGTGGTAATGGTGGCAGCGGTGGCGGCTCGGGTTACTGCAGCGCGCCGGCCACGCCCTGCGCACAAACCGGCGCACACGCTGATGCCTCGCGCGCCACCTACGCGTCACTCTCCGGCCCCCTGCCTCAGGTTAGGGTGAAGCTCGAAGACGGGCTCGCAAGCCCGACTGGCGCTCCCCCGCCTCCTCATTCTGGCCCTTCCGCCGGCGCCCCCGCAGCTGCGGGGGGCACCAGCAATGGACCGTTCCTATCCGCCCTGCCCCCAGCCCCTGCCCGCGGCCCCTGCCTGCCGCCGCCCGACCCCCTGCACCTTTTTCCCGCCTGCTCCGGCGGTTTCGACGACGGCACTGGTTACGGAGGCGCGGACTTCGGCCCACACTCCACACGTCCAGAGCTGCTGCTGGGCGGAAGCTGCGGCGCGGGCGGCAGCTGCCACTGCCGCGACCGCTGCATGGGCGAGTTCAACCACGACAGCTACTCGCTGGGTCCTCCCCCGCCCCCTCTGGGCCTGATGCCCCCGGTGCCGCGCCAGGCCGCCTCTAACAACCCCTGGGGGGCGGAGGGGGGCGCCATGCAGAGGTGTGTGGACGCCAAGGCAGGCGGTGAGACGGTTTGTGGCTCTGGCGGCTTTGATCCGCAGGTGAGTGATACTTGGAAGTCGCGGGGTCCAGGATTACTGAGGACATACAGTGTGCTGGTGGCTTTGGAGGGCGGTGAGAATTGCGAACAGCGGTACAAGCTGCGTGATGCCCTGTTGATGCGTTGCAATCTTGCAGGATCAGAATGCCCTTTCCTGGTTCCCTGAAAGCATGCATGCGTTCCTGAAGCCACCCACCATGCTTCGCTCCTTGACCTACCTGCCAGGCTGCTGCAGCAGCTGTGTCGGCGGCGCCCCAGTCTCCCGCACCCGAAACGGTGGCGGCTCGCCTTCCCGCACCCTCCGTGCCTGCCGCCATCGCCCTGGACCACGGCCTGTCGTTCACCATCTCGCGTTCGGAGCCGTCGTTCATGCTCGGTTCGGGCAGCTTCACAATTCCGGCCGGAAGCGGCCCGTCTTTCGCGCTCGGCTCGGGCAGCTTCACGGTTCCGGCGGGCAGCGGTCCGCTGTTCGACGCGGACGAGATGCAGGCGCTGCTGGGCATGAAGATGGAGGACGAAGAGATGCCCGACGCGCAGGTGGGTTCCTAGCAGGAGTAACCAAGACTTAATGGTGCCTGAATGGACCTTGCTGGAGCTCTATAGTGTTGCCTTCTTCTTCTCCCTGTTCGTTTACTGCAGCAGCAGTGTCGCCCTCCTCTCCGCACACCCTAGCTCTGCCTGCCCCTGCACCCTCAGGCCCAGCTCACTTGCTCGCCTATGCTCGTGGCTTTCTTCTGAACAGCACCTATGACTTTGCTGAAGCTGTTTTCTCTCCTCCTCTCCCTGCCCTGCCCGCCCCTGCAGTCGCTGGCCCGCTACCTGCGCTGTGACAGCAGCGAGGCCCTCATCGCGCACAACATCTATGTCTGCGAGCGCTTGTAAGGGGGGGGCCTGAACCCCCTGCACCACCAACAGGCAGCACAACCCCACAGCAGAGCCTGAACAGCACCTACTTCATGCTGCCCTGTCTCAACCGTCATCCCCTTGGACTGGGCAACAGCAGTTGGAAGGCAGGCAGGCGGGCAGCTGGGCAGGGCCGCACCACCAGGCGGCCCGCTTGGGAGTCGTGCCAGCTGGCTGACTGTTGCAGTGGCACTGACCGGTGCTTGCAAGGCAGTGCTGCGACTAGGGTTCAGGGCTGTAAGGTCTTGCTGAGGATGGGACCAGCTGTTCCTTTGGAGGCCAGTGGCGCGGCACGGCAGTAGCTACGCAGGGTAGTCACACGCTGTAGGCAGCCCACGTGGCATGTGAGTCTGGCATGTAGGCGAGGCGCTAGTACCCCTAGCACAACACCAGATCAGCCCAGCTGCAGCCGCTCGCTTTGCTAGCAGCGATGGCCAGGCGCATGAAATACGAGGAACCACGCATGTGTGCATAGCCATAGCGGGTGTGTTCAAGCATTCTGGAGCTTTCTCAACAAGGTTTTGCGGCATGGGGTAGGGTCAGCTTGGGTGATAGCTGCCGCCACCGCTGCTGGGCGGTCCTTGCACCTACGCCAGGGGAGTCCTCCCCTTGGACGAGGGCAAGGGAAGGCAAGGGGAAGGGAAGGGAAAGGCAAGTGAAAGCATGATAGCATGAGAACCATGGGGTGGCTGGTTTTGGTGCCCTCAGAGGCGCCACTGCGCGCTCTAGCACATGCACATGGCACTGCCAACGCACAGCTGGCCGTGCACGTGCCCTGCACCACTTAAGAGCCGCACTTAGCCGCGCATTCGCACACAAACGCATGCTTGCATGCATTGCGTCAGGGGCACCGCATGCGTGCCCTCTTCTTTTCCGCCTGCCCAGCGCACAGGCGGCAGGTGCCTGTGTGAGGTTGTGGCATGCAGGCCGCCTGTGCCTTTCCTGCACAGCATGTGGGCTTCTTACATCACTTTAGCACCAGTGGCAGTGGCAGTCACGGGGTGGGCACTTAGGGGACTGTGGAGGGACAAGGGTATCAGACAAGGGCCATGCCTTCCAAGGTCAGTGTGTGCTCGTCCTGTGCTTTGTGTGCAGATCGCAGTGTGCCCGGAGCCCGCGTAAATCGGTCAACCGCTCAAATGACGTGCCTGTGTTTGTGCCAATGTGGTGCGGAACCGGTGCATTCTGAAGAGCTCAGGGTGGTGGGGTTGGAGGGGAGGTTGGCGTAGTTGTTGCTTAGTATCAGATGCTGTCCTCCTCTATGGGAGTCAATTGGAGAATTCTGCCGCGCGTGGCAAAGTGCCATGCGTGCAGCGGTACCGCAGTGCAGCGTGTGCTCGCCGCATAATCACAAATGGCTGCAGCACATGTGTGTTGTACAATGGCATGTGGGGGCTTGATCTAACTCGGCAGGCAGCACATGGGTCAGGGTGTGTGTGGGGGGGCATGGGGACGAAGCTGTGGCGTTGCCCCTGGGCAACTTTATGCCCAGCGTAAGAGTTGCCAGTCTAGGGTGTGGGGGGGTGAGTGGGGTGGTTGGGTGGGGTTAGTGGGGTGGGGTGCTGGGAAAGTTGTTTAGAATCCGGGCGATGTGGGCCTCCCTTCCACCACTGGTACCAGGGACCACAGTGCAGCAGCAGGACTGGTGTGCGCCCGGATCTGATCAGATCAGATACCTGGCCATGCTCTGTGCTCGTGCGTGCCCTTTGGCCTCACGGGTATGGGACATGCGTGTTTTAGGGAGCACCAGTGGACACACAGGCACATGAGGACCATGCCTTCTCTGGGCTCAGGGGTGCCTGAAGTGCGGATGTGAAGTGTGGAATGGTTTCCGAAACTGAGTCAGGGTTTGGGATTGGGGTTCAGGGCGGTCCGAAAAGCCACCTCACCGCACGGTTGCCTGTCTGGGCCCATGGTACAGCAGGCAATGCTGCAAATATTGCAGACGTGCACCGCCCAGCTAGTCAGCGATAGAGCTTGACAACTGATAGAAGCAGGACCAGTAGAATGAAAGAGGGGTATGCCCTGGGCGGCTGGGAAGGGTTCGGGATTCAACCGTGAGCGAGTGTGTTATTTGCAGTTGACACACCACCCTGTTCTTTTGCTTTTGCACTCCCAAACACAACCCAAACCCACTTCTCCTCTCTGAGCGCAGCTGCAGGGAAGGTGGGTCATCGAGCGAGTGCTTGGGGGGAGAGCTTACTCACCTTCTGCCACTTTCCGTGCGTCGTGTATCCCACCCTGCAGCCAATTGTACGAGCCCCCCGCTTGTAAATGCATGCACTTCATGTGGGCTCAGCGGGTAGCTAGGGTAGCACTGAAGGTAACAAGTAACAACTACGTGCGCATGCACTCTGCCGCTGTGCACTCTCTGCTGCTCCTGCAAGAACCAACGGCCTGCGGCCCATCTGTGTACTTGCATGCGCATGCGCATGCGTGTGTGTCTTGCCAGCCTCTGCTCTCAGCAAGCACGCCCCAATACCCTTTCAAAACCCTTTTCTTATTTTCCCTCTGGAAGTGGCTTCATTCACTCTGCCCCTGTGTCAAGAGCGTGTGAGTTGCAAGAACTAGGCACCGGCTAGTAGCCAGGCCCTATGGCCTCAAGACATGGCCAGCACTGTGCAGGGTCGACGTTGCCAAGACCCGTCGCAATAAAGTTGAGCTGTCTCGACCTGTTTGCCATGTTTGCCCACCGAATTGTCGTGCCAGTGGCAGCTGAGCGCAGCCTGGCCCCACACCTGCACTTTTCACACATGCACACACTATGCACAACGCATTGATGAGGCTTGCCCCCAAGGCCTCTTGGCTGGGCCGTGCCAGCGTTGTCGCTCTGCTGGTCTGATTTGCCCCCGACCCTGGCAAGCTTTTCGGGCATGCCCTTGCCCAAGCATGCAACAGGTGCACTGTTTACACGGTTGCTGCACCGCTAGCATCGCCAAGTGACCCTCTTTGGGTCGATTCAAGGTCACCTGCATGGTTAATCAACTCTTTAACTGTAGCTGTTGACGTTTCCGCGCCTACCCAGTGGCGCACTTTGCCTGCCTGCTGCAGCGCTGCTTGCTAAGTTGAGCTGTGTTCTGATGCGCTGCTTGAGTATCGCAAGACCAAAAGAGCAACAATGCCTGTCCTCTGCTGTTGCTGATTGCAGGGCGCTTAAGCCCTTGGCATGAAACCTAATGGTGTCACAAGCTTGTAACAACACAGCCTTAAGGTTTCACATGCTGTGTTGGCGACGTTGTCTGGGGCGTGTACGAAAGGATAAGAAACTTTCCTGGCAAAGGTTGTGCTTCGTCGCTGATGAACAGCCATCATGCACTTGGAGGCAGCTGTCATATATTCATCATGCCTCTCCCACACTTCAACACAAATATCCGTGGCTGTTTCAAGCGCACGCGCCGTGGGCGCATTCCGTCTGATACAATCGTAGCTGCACGCCAGGTAGCTTTGTCACGGACTTATGCCAGGCATTGCATTGCTTACCGTGGGGCCTAGCACCGCCTAAGGCTGTACCAAAAGCAGCCACAACGTCACATCTGCTTGGTAGCACCAGGCTGTGGCTGCCGCAGAGGGCAGGAAGCAGCAGCACAGGGACCCGGCGCCAGTGCCTTCACCAGGCAAGATCTGAGCAAATCTGTTGCCTGGTATCTGCTACACTCACCGGCCTGCCCCACAGTGTTGACGTCAAGGCATGTACGTGCTGATGTGCCGGTGCAGGACTGCTTGCGTTCGGGCTGCAGGCCTGGCCACGGCTTCGTGCATGACCGGCGCTGCAGCCTTTGCCCAACCGCACACTGCAACAAGGGCAAGAGCAGCAGCAGCAGAAGCAGCAGCACCAGTGCTAGCACCAGCGGCGACAGGGGTGGCAGCAGCAGCAGCAGGTGCAGCAGGACAGGCAGCAGAAGCAGCGGTAGCAGCACCGCTGGCAGCGAGGCCAGCAGTCACAAGTGCGGCGGCAAACAGCAGCCCGATTGGAGCAGCATGACCCAGGTGTGTGTGTACCAGGAGCTCACTTATTGCTTCCCAAGTTGTTCTTACCCTTTCTAACCCCCTTGCAGCCAGCGATTACATACCGTGCCGCACCCACTGCGTTGCTCATTATCTTGTGAGACAGTTCTGTATCGCCTGCCTTTCCCCCTTTTGCACCATATGGGCAGCGAGAGCTGGTGAACGCACTGGTTGCCTCCCGCGTCATCGTGAGCCAACGTGTTGTGGATGCCATGTTGTCGGTGGACAGGCGCAAGTTCATCAACCCGCAGGTGGTGGACCTTGCGGCTGCATACCAGGACAGGCCGCAGTACAATGGCGAGGTGTGTGGGTTGGTTAAGGGTGTGGGGATGGGGTTGCTGGGAACGCTGTGGTGTCAATGGTGTGGAGGAAGGAAGGGTTTGAAGAGGGGTGTGTGAGAAAGGTGTGCTGGAGGATGCAGGCTTGAGATAGCTGGGAGGATCGTGGTGGCAGAGGGAAGGGTCTGTGAGTGGGTGAGGTGGTGGGCTGGTGCTGGGCGACGGTGTGAGGAGGGTGAGAGGGTGCAAACAGTCCAGGGCCGTGGGACCATGCACCGCACACTCAGCGGGTGTGGTCTTTGTGCCTTGTGTGGGCAGATTTGCGCCCTGTACCCCCGCCCCGTTATCCCCACGCCGCACTCCCCAAGCCGGACTTGAAGCATCCGCATACCTCCCTGCTGCTCCTGACACTTTGCTTCCTGTCCCTAACTCTGTCTACACCCTGTCCCCACACCTTTCACCCCAGGGCCAGACCATCAGCGCACCCCACATGCACGCCATGTGCCTGGAGCACCTTGCACAGCACCTGGTGCCAGGGGCGAGGGTGCTGGACGTGGGCAGCGGCAGTGGCTACCTGACCGCCTGCATGGCGCTCATGGTTGGGTCGCAGGGGCTCGTCGTCGGGGTTGAGAAGGTGCGCAGAAGGTGCAAGCATGCATGGTCGCCATTCTCTGCGGATGGGCGACAATCAGGTGTAGGGGAGCCGCAAGGCAGCTGTGCCCATGTGTTCAGCATGTGTTCAGCAGCCTGGCAGGCGCAGTTATTTCAAGATGGTCGTAGCTTAATCAACTTGCGGATATTCGGCCTCTCAGTCATGTCCGGCGTATGCGTTCAACTCCCAACCTACCTGAGTTGCCATGCTCGCATCTTGTGTTGCCTTCAAATCTGCTTCCTGCTGTGTCGCAGATGAAGGATCTGGCAGTTCGGAGCATCCGCAACATCATCAGCGCCTGCCCACACCTGGCCGGCAGCCAGCAGCAGCAGCAGCAGCAGCACAGCGCGACGAGCGCGGAGGCAGGGGAGATGGTTGGCTGCGGCCCCAACTGGGTTGTGTATCATGGCAATGTACTTGCAAGTGAGTACAGCGCTTGTTGCGTTTGAGTGCAACGGGTACCTGCTCTGGCGCTCCAAGAGACCTTGCTGGCCTGTGCGTTCGTGCTTGGTAAATGCCAGGTCCCCAGAAGCTTGCAGCACAATCAGCCAATTCTCAATGGCAGCCACTTGCGCTGATGTTGCTGGTATCATATCGGCCACATGAAATGGCCTCATGCTGCACCAGGGGTGACAGTGCATTGCGTTGATTTTCGACTCACAAATCAAGAGTCGTGACTGAGGGATGCACCTTTACCCATTCCCAACGTTGTTGACTTGTGCGCGCTTAGGGGCCCAGGGTGTTGAATGCCCCTGATGGCTAAAGGCCTGCCTTGCCCACCCTGCTGCTCTGGCTGTGCAGGCTTCTTGGAAGGACAGGAGGGCTTTGATGTGATCCACGTGGGCGCCGCCGCTGACGAGTTGCCTGACGAGCTGGTCAGAGCCCTGAACCCCAGGGGCCGCATGGTCATCCCTGTGGGACCACAGGGCAGTACACAGGTGCGTGTGTGCCCACACTTTCACACATGAGGCTTGGCCCGGGGGCTCTTGTCCGGCATGTAGGCAGGCAGGCAGGCCAACCGATGAGTAAATAAGCAGCGGCCGCAAAGGTGGGGCGCATAGCTTTCAGCAAATGCAGACAGCAACAGCAGCAGCAGTAGCGGTCTCCGCTGGCGTAGCGCACAACGTGTAACGCTGCCTATTCGCCTGCGCTGCTACCTTATGTAGACGCTGATGGTTGTGGACAAGGATGCTTCTGGCAGGGCAAGGCACAGCAAGGTGTGCAGCGTCAACTTCGTGCCCCTGACACGGCCAGGTGCATGAGGCAGGCATGCACAGACAGGCTGCTGGGGAGTGCTGAACACAGGGCTCATAAAAGATAGCATGCCTGTTGGTGTTGACCTGATTCGGTTTTGCGCACTTGCTTGGGACGTCTACCTCATTTCGTTTCCCATACCTTCACACCAACACTTTGGTGTTGCGAATGCAGCCCATATGCATGGATGTGCACACTTAACGGTTGGCAGCAGATGAGCGTCGACTTTCTGGTCTGGCTAGCTGCTTTTGTGCTTGATGCGGGGCTGGTAGGACGCAGCACGAGCGTGCTGCTGGCGTTGGCAGACCTTGGCAACGATGTACTCAACCCTGTGGACACAGCGGCCATCGTGAACCGATGGGTCATAGCGGAGCACGTCGCATGGGCCGTGCTGACTCCTATGATGGGATTCACTGGCAAGTGGACAGCCTTTGTGCTGCAGCTGGCCATCGGTGCACAGCTCCTACGCATGCACCTGTCCAGGGAGGTGTTGCTGGTGCCATCTGAGGCGCTGCGGCAGCGTAAGCGCTTCAGGGCGCACCACTTTGTGCTGCTGGGCACATACGCGGCATGCTTCATGCTGGTCACGTTCAAGTGAGGCTGCACCATGCAAATGCACATGCACCTGCAGCAATTGTCAGTACAGCGTTCACTGCTTAGCTGTCAGCAGCTGCACGTCTCAGGGTGGNCCCCCCCCCTAAGAGGTGGCAGGTGCTTTGCGTGATGCAGACGGCTTAGCTCCTTCCCGATGCTCATGCCATGCAGGCTGATCGAGGCAGGGCTGCACTCAGTACTGTCACAATCAGGGCGCGTGGCTACGAAGGTGAGTGTGGCTTAAACGGCGGGGCCAGGTTCGCCAAAGAAGTGCCGAGAGACGTAACGGACAGGTGAAGTTAACTGTATGCATCAGCAATGTCTTCCATGGATCTTGCAGGATTGCAGTTTTCAGTCTGGCTGCCTCACGTGCTGCACCTTCACGTTCCTGCCCCCCTCTTTGACAGAAACTGTTCAAAGCCGCCGTAAAGACGCTGCATGGTTAACAGCGGCGCCTTGGGTTTAGCTCCTATGGTTTCATGGACTTGGTGCCCACCGTCACTTGTGTGCCTGTCTTGCAGCAGGTGGTAGCAGCCTCAGTCACGGCATCCTGTGCTGGGTGCTGTCAAGGTCTTGCCCTCCAAAACAACATATCAGATTGTGCTTTACTATGTCGTCTTACTTGGTGTTTGCCTGCAGTTTCAGCACCTAGCAGTGCTTGCAGCCCAGCATGTCATGTAGCAACTGGTCCCATGTACGAAGGTGTTGCGAGTGTGAGCAGTTGCAAAGTCGCACCGACTTCCTGGAGTGAAATGCAGACTTGAGCGATGCAGAAAAATTACAGAGACTTGCGACGGGTTTGCAGATAAAGTGGCGTCAAGACTCATGAGCTGTTGATCCGAAGGTGTTGTTTGATCTAAGCGGTCATCAGACCTGACAGCCCTGAAAGCACTGGAATGCGAGAGCCAGCCATGCTCACAGAGAAACTGTAGGCCACGTGTCACTGTGTGCGACATTGTTTCCACTGCTACCTTGTGCAGTGAGCCTGCGCAGAGTACGGGCAGCGCATGCTGCCCGCTGCCTGGCGTCCCACCGCAGCCCTACAACTGCATGGAAAGTGATGGTGATTATGGCTGGCAGCTGCAGCCGTGGCCTCAGCCACTACAGCACCTTGAGTATGGAGCATGCAGCCTCCACAGCCTCAGCATCACGTTGCCAGAAGAAGACCGGCTGGGCGACGACTGAGGGCACAGCCTCAAACGCTGACTGGTGAACGACTGCTGTGAACAGCCTGCTATGGAGTTTTGAGCACCAGGAATTGACCGCGAGCCGAGCCTGCTGCGCCCTTGCTTGCTGTCTTCATAGAACCCCCTGTGCAGCCCTGCCTGGTGGTTCACGGACGAACCACTGAGTTGTCTGTCACCAGCACCACAGGGTCTGACATCGGGCCAGCAAAAACTTATCCTGCCTCCCCATGGCGTCTGCATGGTCCACCCAGCACAATACTCTGTTGAGGGCCTGTCCTGCCCCTGAGCCTAATGAGCTGACCCCGTGCGGTCAACTGCTGTTGCGTGGTTGGTGGGCGGGGCAGACCGGTGCATCATGGCAGCTGCAGCCCCCTGGCTTGGTCTCTAAGCGCCGACTGCACGGGTGCAACCTGCGCAGTGTCACTTGTTGTCCTTGGCAGTGGCGCCTGCTTTGCTGGACCCTGTGTATTTCTGCAGGGGCAGGCAGGCCATGCAAGCAGGAGGGGGTCAAGTGACACGGCTCCGTGATTCACAGAGCAATAAGGGTGCAGCATGACCGCGGAAGTGTTTTCACCCCCCTCCTTTTCACCTAATGCTGTGGCCTGCAGGAGCCCAAGCGTGTCTCACCTTCTTGCCAAAAGAGAAGGGCACGTATTTGTACTTGACCATGTGCATGATCTGGCGCTTCATGGTGACGAAGAACAGGATGCACCAATACAACAGCAGGATGGGCCAGAACACTGGCACGTCAAACATGCTGTGTTTCAACGAATCGGCAACAGAATAGGCAAGCAAAGGGCGGGGGAAAGGAGTCAGAAGGGGGAGGGTCGAATGCAGAAGGCGTGATTGATGGTCATGATCCAAAGCTTTCAACGGGCTGTCCATGTCGCGACGTGCGGCCTGTGCTGCACAGGAGCTGCTTAGGCGGCCACCACCACGTCAGGTACCTGAAGAATGTCATGCAGAACCCAAGGGCGATGGACTTTATCGAAGAGTACCTGCATGCCGAAGGGCCAGCAGGGGGTTGCCAGACATCGCCCGACAGCATCGCAAGGTATCACAGACCTAAATCCGTGCAAAGATGCTGCAGCGCCCAGCAGGCTCAACTGCAGCTACATGCCTTGCAACACCGCCGGCACAGGCATGGGCTTTGAAGATCTACTCCATGCAGGCGGGCAGGCGATTGCGTTGCAACTGCAAGTGCCCACCAGAACTTGAACTCTGGCAGCCGCCGCACGAACGGCTTGAACTCTTGCTCCGAGTTAGTAGGCAGCACGGGCCCTTCCGACTCAGGGTCGAATTGCGGCGTGAGGAAGCCCAACGCCTGCGCAGGTGCCCAGAGGTGAGTTGCCATGGGGCATCCACAGCGCCAAGTGTGTCCCCGCTGCTTTTGCTGCACGCACCAGGTTGAGGTTGTAGATGCCTAGGCCATAGGTGATGATGTAGAAGCCGCGCAGGTACCAGACGCGAATGGTGTAAAGCAGGGCCATGACGACCAGAGCGATCCAGCGCCCTGCGACGTGCGGTGTGCTCCTGTCGAGCAGCACCTGCACCCGTTGTGACATCTTGCGCTGCCATACGACTATGGGGGCTGAAGAAGGCGCCGGGCTGTCCATTCTTGACACTGCTGTTGCACACTCCACTACTTCGCGGCTGACGGACCACGCAGAACGAAATCAAGACATGGCCGCTGGCGGCGCTATCTGTTGCGCTAAAGTTTGCATAGCTGGCGTCAGTCCAAGACGCAAAACACAGCCACATTTGTGCGACGACAAAATTGTGTTAGCTCCTCATGCCTCCTCAGGCTCACAACCGTAGCGGAATGGCACAACTGCAGTATAGCGCGCGTGGTCGTGCTTGGGCTGCACCAGCGAGAAGACAGGCAAGGAGCAGCAGCCCCACTCTCAAGCACTGTGGTGTTGGCATCGCAGGGGTGCAGGTGCCTCACCAGCCGCTACCCTCATGCATCCGCAGGCGCCATGCCTGCCCACTGCTTCATGGCATGTTAGAGTGGCAAATGGCTCATGCGCTGCAGTTGCGGCACCACAGCATCACTATCACTGCCAGAATACGGCACCGCCCGGTCCAGCACCATCACCCGCTCAAGCCAGCCTAACACAGTGCAGAGCAGCACCTGCTGCGCTGCTGTTGGCACTGGGAGCGGCAGGCGCCACGGTGCTGTGCCCGGATGCAGCACAGGCGCTTGATATCCAGGCTGAGCCATCAAACGCACTCTCACTCCCAACGTGGGCCATCCATGTGTCTTCTGTCGTGGAATGGGTGACAGGAATGGTGAATATGCTCGCGTCATAGCAGTAGACAAACGATGATGCAGAACAGGGGGCAGTGAAGCTGGCTGTTGTTGGCAAGGTTGTGACATCTCACTCACGGCGCCTGCCCATGCACCTTCTCTTCTTGCCCTGCTCAATGCAGGGTCTGTTCTGGAAGTACGCGGAGGTTACAGGCAACCCGCTATGGAAGGGCATGACCTGGGGCATGCTGCCAAGCCTGGGCTCGGCCATGTGTGCCTGCACCTGGCACTTCTTCTACAACGCGCCCAGCCTAGAGTTCCTGGTGGCCTTGCAGGCAGGTTCTGAGCAGGGCAGCGAGGGCATTTGACCTGGGGTGTGGCTCTGCACTGATTTGGGCAGTGGGGCGTGGTTGGTTTGGGCGTTGCTCAGCGGAAGGGAGGGGACTGGGGGCGTCATGCAGTTAGCAGGCAGGCAGGTCAGCTCAGAGTGGCATCAGGGCTTGTCACAAGCTTGGAGCAGGGTTTAGGAGCTTTCTCGTGGCTGTGGGACATGAGACGGTAACTGCCTCGTTCCACTTGCTTTGCTGACGCGACCAACGCTGTGCCCTACAGGCGTTCCTCACGGTGGTTGGTAACTGTACCTGCTTGATCGCGGCATACCGCCTGTACGATGGCTCTCAAAAAAGCAGCGAGCATAAGCAGCTGTGAGGTCTGCCCAGCGTGGCTTGTTGGCAAGTGGCGCAGCAGCTATCGGATACAAGGACAGATGATGGGGAATGTTGGCTGACTGTGGTTGGTTGGTAGTGTAGGGTTGTAGGTAATGTCAAGTGCTCAAGAGTTGTATGAGGTTGAAATGATTGCTTGGTGGCGGCATAGTTTGCATTCGCGCATTGTCGAAAACACTTTATGTTAATCAAGGCTTCGCACGCGTTTATCACGAATTGCCAACTGCTCACGCGTAAGGTGATGCAGGCAAAGCCATCATTATCAGCAAGCAGGCCCCCAATCTACTGAAAGCCGGGCAAGAACAACATGCATTGTTTTGAGGTGTGCCAGCCTCAAGCCTAAGTTTGTGCTCCACCAGAGTAGCTGCACTGCTTTGAGTTCGCTTTTGACAGGAGCGGCCTGGATTGTGCTGTACAGTGAGCAGCAGCAGTGCCAATCGTGGGGTGCCATTGCACATGCTTTCCCGTCCATCCTTGCTGTGCTGCTGCAGTGCCTCGTCACACCGCTGCCCTGCTACGCCTTTGCAGCAGCCTCCATCATCGACAGCAAGCTGTTGAGTCCCCGCAGCACGTTCTCGTCCCGTGCTCCTCCAACCGTCTGGAAGGTGTGCGCAAAGTCGACCCATGCGACACGCACGTTGGCGTCTTCGATGCGCGTCGCCTCGCCCTCATAGACGATGAGCACAGACGACTGGAAGAACTGGTACGAGCACTGCGACTCCATCCATGCCTTGAAGCCAGAGAGCTTGTTCAGGATGCCGTGCTCTGGGTGAGCGTACAGCTCCTTAGCCTTGATGTGATCTGGCAGTTAAGCCGCAGGTGTTCAACAAAACATAGGAGTGAGCGTGTAGGACGATGAAACAGCCCACGGGCTTTTGACTGCATAGCTTGGGCTGCTCTTCACAGATGCACTGATTTGCTTAAGCCTTCTCACACTGCAATGTGGAAAGAACTTGCCGCTGCCCCTATACTCCACCCTGCGTTCCTCACCTCCACTTGCAAACAGCTGGAAGGCGCTGCCGATGGTCTCGTCAGTCAGCTTGCGTGCCCAGTCGCGCTCAGGCTTGAACACAGTGCCCTCTGACGCCCTCCACACCTGCAGCCCTGACACGCGCACGCCCAGCGAGCTCTGGGTGGTCTCAGCGTCCTTCACACTGCCCACACCAAGGATGTGTGCGGTGGGGTCAGGGCGGTGCAAGGGTAGAAGGAATAGTAAGCATCCCCGTCGTTGGCGGTCGCGTTGAGTGACATGCCAGACACAACATACAGGCTGTATCACATAGCCTGTGTATAGTGTGTACAGTTGCCTGCGCAGCTGTGTAATACAGCTGCATTGTGAAAGCATGGCAGCACATAATTGTGATGCCACCTGGTCTCACGTGAACTTGGTCTTGTACCGGTCGTCTGCCCAGTTGTACACAGTGGTGTAGCCCAGCTGCAACGCAGCAAGACACACACAGTCGCGCCCTGAAGTTCAGCACGTGAAACCCTTGTATGGCGCAATGCATGTAGGCTCCCCTTCCACCCCTCCCGCACCTTGCAGTCGATAACGTTAGGCTTCTGGAAAGGGCGGCACAAGTCCTCCAGGCCTATCAAGTTGCGGCCCTCGTGCTTGAGTGTACCATCTGCAGGGGGCAAAAGCAATGCAGCACGGCGTTACGACAGGCAGGGCCAGGCAGAACCTCAGGACAAGCTAATGAAAAGCCACGGACAGTGGCACTGTACAGCAGGCGTGCTGCCCTTTGACTGCAAGCGGCCACTCACAAAACTGGGGCACGAAGGGCCTGAGGCCCTCGATGTCCTGCAGCCGCGGCTCCTTAGAGTCAGGGTGCGGTACGGGCGAGCCCTCGGGAGCAGGGTAGTCAGCATGGGGACGAGGTGCGCCGTCCGGCGTGGCCGGGAAGACGGACTCGTAGAAGCGGATCTCACGCTCGGCTCTCGGACCATCCTGCAGGCGACCAAGGCGGTGCAGGGATTGGGAGGGGTTGGGCACGATCGCATCGGTAGGGTTTAGCAAGGTCCTGGTGCTGAGGATTGGGTGCCTGACGGTCGTTGATGGCTGTGCAGGTGCAGATGGCATGGCTGCACATTAACAGGCCTATAACAAGGACCTGCGACCAGGGCCAAGTCTGGACAAGCACTGCCTGCGCCTTGCTGGGGTGACAAGGGACAAGCCAGCCTCTGGGTGCCTGCTGTGCCTCACGCGCACCGTGTACGGCTTGAAGAAGCGCCCCTCCTCGTCCACGTAGGATTCTGGCTCTGCGTCATTCTTCATGTGACCGCCAACCTTTGCCAGCAGCGCATGCGAAAAGGCACAGGGCACGAGTTGCAACAGATGGCTAGCTCTTTCACCTTTGCACATTGCAGTCCAAGCCAAGGCTGCGCTGGAAGGCACCAACTGTGAACAGATATCTGCGGACCATCACTGCTGATCGTATCTAAGCAGGTCCCCTGACCTGGTGGTAGCATGGCCGCAGATTGCTGGCGACTAGCGCAGGACGCGGCGACATGGTGACGGCGGTAGCGGTGCATCGAAATGCCACAAAGAGTTGGGCGCATCCAATCCACACTTCATGTTCAATCCCACTTCCAACGTTCTGTTTACACATCCAGATGATCCTGCCAGCATCAATGACATTCATGCAGCTCAGGTAGTTATGTGGGAGGCGATCGCCTGGTTCATTCAGGTACGTGAAACCCATGGCTTGTGGTGAAGGGTGGTGCAGAGCGATAGCAGAGGTCTGCCTCACACATGGCTGCATACCTGCAGCTTCAAGGAGCGCTGGTGTACCTGCTGCTTGCGCTGGGATGGCTGTGGGCAGGCGTCATGCGCCGGCGCGAGCGTCAGCGGCAGCAGGTGGCATTGGCATCGCCGCCATGGAGTGCAGCAGCAGCAGCAGTAGCATGCAGAGAACAGCAACTGACTATGACAACAATGATCCACCACAGCAGTGGACACACTTCATGTGAACCTGAGGGTTGATCCAAGGGTTGAGGCCATTGCAATCACAGCATGATGAGCGCTGCACTTGGCAACGTTCAGAAGCACTCATGACCAGCCCATGCTGGCCTGTGTGCATGACTCAGGCTCACATGCCCAATGCACCAGCCTTGCCGTGCCGACGACTGCCGGCGCTGTGCTGTGCTGTATGCAGGGGCTCACTCAGGCGGTGCAAGGTGCCAATAGCAGCCAGGACTCTGAGGGGACAGCAACCTGGCCCCTGGTAGGCACTCACACCTTCAGGTTGGGTAACATGCATCACCTAGCAGCTCACCTTGCTGTTGGGTAACATAGATAATCCTGCAGTCCAGGGGGCACCAGAAACGGCACAGAAGCATCTAACCTCAATGATTGGGACTCAACATGTTCATCCACACTTGGCAACCTGTTGCTCAACACTCACCTGAAGTGTCCGTACTTCATCGCCAATCGCCAGCGCGCCTGTGCATCTTCCCCGGCAGTCAACGGCGCAGCAGTCAGTACAGCCCACAGTACAACAGCCGGACCCATCTGTGACCTGCTGGCTGCTGATCCTTGCATGCCGCCCTTAAGGCGTCTGCTGTACTTGTGTGCCGCCCACAGGTGTCTGTTGTACTGCCGGTCAAGGGCTGCCGCACCCACTCTCTTTCCAACTGGAGGTCACACCTGGCGGTATCATACCGCGGCCCCATGGAGTTCAACTTTGTAGTAGAGTCAAAGCAGGACGCGGCATGGAGCGTGCTGCAGGTAACAGGCACGGCTGTGCGGGCACGCAGGCCATAAGACAGCAGTCGGTTGAGGAGCGAGAAGTGCAACGCCGTTTTGTGCTTGGAGCCTGCATGTAGGCTTGGGGTGTGTGCATCAGGGGTAGGTAGCGTGCAGGCTGTGCCAGCCCTTCAGCACAGAAGCTCCTCACATCATCAGCCACTGCTGAGACGCACTTCCCCAAATCCAGCATCCCTGCTGCCTTTCCTCTTACAACAGGAGCTTGTAAAGACAAGCATTGCTCCTGATCGAGACGTGCAGGTCCTGGTGGCGGGCCTGTCACAGACGTGCAGCCAGAAGATCCACAAGTAAGGCTTTTGAAGCGCCAGCCGGTTAGCGCGGGCCTGGAGCATGGGCGATCTGTGGGCAAAAACTGTGCAGAGGTTTTAAGCTTGCCTAGACGCATAGACTATGGTAACGCAGGCTAACGCTCCTGGCTCAGACAACTCAGCTCTGCTGCACTGCAGTAGGCTGCGGCCCATGCCGGGCTGATGCGTGACAATGCCCTGCCTGCCCCACTCGCCCCACTGTCTATGCCGCGCCAGTGCATAGCAACCCGCCCTGTACCCTCACATCCACGTCACACCATAATCACACCTCGAGCTCACACTCTCAACCCCCACCTCTGTCGCTCTCCCCATCTCGAAGCCTGTGCGCTGGTGTTGCGGGCTGCAGCCCCCGCTGCCGCTATGTGCTGTTCCTAGACGATGATGTGGAGCTGCACCCTGGAAGTGTGGAGGAGCTGGTCTCAGTACTGGAGCGCGACCCCACACTGTTCATGGCCACAGGTAAGGTGTCGCGGACATGGTGGCGAGGGTCTCAGTGTGGATATGCCTGCACTGATCCAGGGCAACGCACAGCTCTCTGACAGGATTGGGTGTGTTTGGGGCTGAAGACGACAGGTTGAGAGTCGTTGGCACCACGTTGATTGCAACAGTGTATGACCAATGCTCGCCACATTTCAACCGCCGCTAGCGTCCACACGTGCATATATTTCTTAGCAACCTTGTTATTATATTCGTAATACATTATGGGCCATAACATATGGCTTGGCGTGCAGGCTACCCATTTGATGTGCCCCCTCAAGGATCGGGCCTGCCGACCTACTGCGCCCTGGTGTACCACCTCCCCCTGCTCATCGGGCTGTCGGCAGTACAGCGCTCCACATTTGTGTGGGGAGGCTGCGCGATGCTGAGGGCGGAGGAGCTGCGGCACGACAAGTACGACATCCTTCAGGTGTGTCTTGCATCAGGGGCTCCTGCAATGTTTACACTGTTGGGCTGAACTTGCATGCCAGTGCTCGCTCTACATGTCAGTCCTTCCCCGCAAGGGAGTTCCAACATGCAGGGGCGGGTGGCGGTCCTATGGGACACGTGCAGCCGTCAGCTCTTGCCCGGCTGGGGTGTCACCCCTAGTCCCTGCTGACTAGAAGATTTTCATCACTTCACATCATATCCGCAGACCATGTAATATGGCAGCCCCACCCAGCTGCACGCACCCACTTGCAGATCGCTCTCACCCAGCCCCCCTGAACGCCTTGCCGCAGGCCTGGCAGCAAGGGGGCTACTCCGATGACCTGATCCTCGCCGCCAAGTGCAGCGAGCATAGGCTGGCGGTGGCAGTGCCATCCTGCTCCATCTTCCCTCAATGGTGCGTGGGAGCTCATAGGGCATGGGTGCGCAGTGCCAAAGAGACCTCCTGGTAGCATGTCCCTCTGTGTTGAGCGGGCCAGAGAAGGCACATGCACCGCCGGCAGCACGTAACCAGGCTTACACAGTGTGCCGATGACATGAGCCTGCTGGCATTATCCTGCTGACATGGTCTTGCTGACATGATCCTGATAACAGCTCAAGCAGAGCTGCTGCCGTGGTCCCTGACTCAATGCCGCTGGCCACCATCTTGATGCATCAAGCACTCGCTTCACCAACTTTCAGACAAGTCCACACTTCACGCCCTGCACACTGGACCATACCCTGCGCAGGTTAGATGCCCAGCTGACCTGGAGGCAGTACTTCAACTACCTGCACCGCCAGCTGTACGTACTGGACACGTACGCAACCAAACACAACCAAAGAGTCAATCACAGCATGATGCTGCTCCACACCTGGGCCTCCTCAGCGGCTGTACTTCCCACACTTCTAGGTAAGAGACCAGGTCGAGTCATGGGCCTTGTGCAGCTGCAGGGGAATGCAACGCGCAGGTCCAGCATCATCTGGTGCGGAAGGTGTTGGCTGCTACCCGCCTGCTTGATTATGCCTCAATAAACCTTTGCGTCTGCCGTGTACAGCGCTGTGTATTGGACCGACACACTTCCCTGCCTTTACCTGTCCCTTGCCCTCCGCCGTTCTGCCGCCTTCACTGCAGCAACATGGCGGCTGCTGTGCGGCCTGCTCTGCAGCTGCAAGCTCTTCCTTACTACGCCCACATCACCATACACATGCGTAACCCTTGGCACTGCACTGACACGCTGGGATGTCCCAGCCCTGGCGCTGGCAGGGGCCGTTGTACTGGCACAGTCCGGCCTGTACTTCATGACTGGTGAGACTGAAGTGACGGTTCATAGAGCCGCTCCTAGATTCTGGCGTCTTCACAGCCAAGAGAGACGTCACAACATTACAACAACGACCTGGCCAAGTTGACATGTCAGTGGCTCTGAAACACATCACCACACTTGCAATGACCCTTTGCTTTGCTTTGCCCGGCACCAGATCTTGGCTCGATCAAGCTATCAGCCAGTGCTCACCGTTGGCGCACACATCTCATCTCTCTGCCTGCTGTGCAATTGGCGGCGCGTGCAGGCGAGGTGCTGAAGCTGTTCAGTGTGCTGTCCTCGAAGCGGCCGCGCCTGTGGCCCAAGCAGTACAGCTGGGTCAAGGTGTGGGTCGCACTACAGCTGGAAAACCTGGTGCTGCCTGCAGTCATGGCGTATGTGTGGCTGATGCCGATCGTGGATTGGGGTGGCACACGCTATCACAAGCAACGTGGCAAGGTAGCGCGCATTGAGCGACAGGATGATAGCTTCTTACAATGAAAATGCTTGGAATTTGTGGTGGATGACGACGCTGGAATGGTGGTTTTTAATGAAACGCATGGTGCAAGATGCTGAACTGCCATGCTATTCCAGGACCTGCAAGGGTGTGGAGTCAGGAGTTACTGTGCACTGCGTGCTAGTCTGCATCGGACACCGAGACACAGCCAGATGGCCAGCTGATGCGATAGGCAGCGCACTCTGTCGCCATAGTGACGCCCTGGACAGGTGCACTCAGTTGAATCGCACGCCACCTAACATCACAAGCCCGGGCTGGCGATCGTGCCTTGATGAGCAGATAGCGTGCACCACAGTGTGACGCCTTGACGGAGGCAGGCTGCAGCTGATGGCGCCCAGCATGACATCCAGTGACCTGGCCCTGATCCTAGGTACAGGGCGCCGTGCTGAACATGGTGTGCACCATGCATGGCATGCAGCCAGCAGCGCTGGTAGCACCACACGCCAGCGTGCCTTGCAGAGTGTGTGAAGTTTGTGCCCGTGGAAAAATGGTGTTGGCCCAGTGCCCTGCCTCTGCCCACCACGTCCCCTCAGGCCTGTCTGTCTGCTACCCTGCGGCGCGCTGGCTACTGGACAAGACCCTGTTTACGGTAATGCACATCCTTTTCTGTAGGCTGGGTGGCTTCGTCAAGGAATGAGC
>JAWZTI010000121.1:18331-50848 GCA_039880955.1 Chlamydomonas urium | reverse complement strand
TGCAACACACCTGGAATACAGTGTCAAACCCCTGCCTGTAACACGCCTGACGCGTTCTATGAATCCCTACCTGCAACACACCTGGAGTACAGTGTCAAACCCCTGCCTGTAACACGCCTGGCACATGGTGCGACACTCCTGCTTCTGCAACACACCTGGCAGAGGTTGTCAAACTGGACATTGAGCTTTGCCACGATCTCCTTGACGTCCTTCTGCGTGCTGTCGGCACCTGAACAAAACCACCACATGGGAGGACACAGGCCTCGAGTGAGCTCAGAGAGTCAAACAGGGTGACACAGTCTACCGGTGACGTCACAGAGTTGAAGTGATGTGCCTTCAAGGTGCAGCAGCTACTGTTGCATGCGGTGTAGTTCGCATCGCTGCTTCGCTTGGCTCTGCTTTCCCATCAGATGAAGTGATTCCCTGTAAATGCCTCTGCCGGTCCAGCTACCTTGCTCTGCTGTCCCAACTCCTGGCCCCATCAGGCTGAGTGGTCCCCTGTAAAGTGCCGCAGCTTGACTACAACCTGCCCAGTGACCCCCCCACCCACCGCTGCTGCCACACCTACCATTCACCCTCCAGATGGTCTTAAAAGTCTTGACACCGTCCTGATTTGTCTCAACCTTGATGTCCCGCCTGAGAACGTAGTCCCTGGGCGCCCCAGAAGGCAACGGCTTGCCTGCCAGCGTGATCTCGGTCCAGCAGGACGAGCGGCCTCGCCGGATGTACTCCGCCAGGTTGTCTGCACGGCCCAGCGTCTGTAAACAGGAAGCAGGGCCAACGGCAGAGGAGGGGAAGGAGGAGCAGCTCTGTACGGTCCTGAGGACGCTGCGAGGGCGGTTAGAAACAAGGAAACCCTCCTGAACACCACCCAAATTGAGCATGCCTTTCAAATAAACAAGATTGAGAGTGGCTCACAAGGTGGAGTTGCAACGAGCAGCTGAGGCTTCCTCCAAGGGTGACTGTGTTTTGAATCCCTCGGTTTCTGTGACTTGAATCCCTGAGTGACTGTAGTTTAAATCCCGGGTGGTGCGTGATAATCCAACCCAGCACAATGTGCAGGGCCGCTGTGCCCCTGACTATTGGTCCCTGGCCTCCACACTCACACTCCCTTGCTCTCACACCTAAGTAACAGCCTGGCTGCCCACCTACCCAGCTCTCCGGTTCCATCTGCGTGTTCCCGTACCTTGGTGCTTCCTCCCAGGCCGATGCAAATGGCACACACCAGCGAAGACTTGCCGGTGCCTACACACACATGGAGAGAGACCCGAAAAGGGGCGAGGGCGTTGCAGGTGGGTTACCTCAGCCCTTGGAAACCAGCCGCGACCACCACTGCCGCAACCCAGTGCTCCTGCTGCTGATGCTGACCACCCCTGCTGCTCCTGCTGCTAAGCTGCTGCCAAGGTGGGAGAGTAGAGAATGCGTTGCTGCCCTTCCACTGCACTGGTCGGGGGCATAGCGTGCGCAGCGTGCTAAGCGTGGCGCGGGATTCGCCAGAGTGGAGGCACCTACCGTTTGGCCCCAGCACCAGGTTCAGGCGGGGGCCTGGCTCAACCTCCACGGTCCCAGCATACGTCTGCATGCATGCGTGCATGCAGCAAATGGAGTGTGGAATGGGACTGCTGCGAGGCTGCGTGGTGCAGTGCATGCATAGCAACAAGGGCATGCATGCATGCGCACACACCATGAAGTCGTTAACGCGGATTTTCTTGATGGTGCCGAGCGGGAAATTTTTCCTGGGGCATGGGGCATGGGGCTTTGCAGTAAGGGCCTGAAATGGGCCCATTGAACAAGCATGCATCAACCCTCATTGCCATGTGCTGAGCGCACTGCTTGGCCTTCTTGCTCTTGCCCGTCCGCTGCCATCCGGCCTGTTGCTGCGGCTCCTGATCGTCTGGCTGCACCTCGTCTGCCTCGCCATGCCGTTTCATTCAAGCGTCTGAGGACGGGCGTGCTGCGCCTGCTGCGCCCTGAGCCAGCAGCTGGCGCTGACGCCAAGCACACGAGGCAACGTGAACAACCTGCGCTGCGCCGTGCTTTCTTTCAGGATGTGCGTGGCACTCATGTGGCCGAGGTACGAACTCGAGTTTCAAACTCCCAACTTTCACAATTTTGCTCCGCTCGTATTCATCTGCGCAGTGGACGCTGATTCCACCTAGATGGTGACACCGAGTCTGCCAGAACTCGAGCTGGTGGAAGGTGCGCCCACAGGCAATTCGCCTGAGTTCAGCACGCCAGCATGCAACCAAAGCAAAGGACCTGCTGTGGGCCATGCACATGCAGGCGATGAGGAGGTGCAGTATGTGTACCTGGAGCTGCCTACAAACCTGCCAGCAGGGACGAAACTGGCCATCGAGGTGAGCAGCACCCCTGCCGGCGGCTGGCTTGCGGCAGGCATGGCACATGCCCCACATGGGACAGCAACCACTCACTGTTCTGCGTGGTGCCTGTACCCTGTCCTCTTGTGCCCATTTGAGCGCTGGGACCGTCACCTGGGCGCCCGACCCACCGCCACTCCCAACGCCAAGCATACCCCTTGTGCCCATTGCATGCCACCCAGGACATTGATTCGGATCAGCCACGTATCAATCTTGAAGATGGGAGCGAGCTTGTAGGGACATACACGGAGCCGCTGGGCAGTATCCTGTTCTATGAGCGCTGCAAACCCATAGCTGCCGGCCCCTCTGATGGGCAAGCGGATGCTTCCCAGCAGGGCGCAGCAGCCACCGTAGAGTACCGAGGAACCTGCGAGTCAAAGCTGGTGTTCACCAGAGTGGCTTCAAGGCCTGGACAAGGGGCTGGGCCAAGGCCCGTGCCCGAGGCAGGGCAGTCACGGGGGCAAGCGGGGCACCCCGTCACAATGCCAGGACCCCCCCTGCCTGCCCCTGCGCCCACAACAGCACCTTCTAGGGCTTCGCCAGCACCTGCGGACGTGCCCGCAGCACCGTTGGCGCCAGTTGGTGGAAGTTCGGCGCCAGCTGCAGCAGCCACGACAGGACAGGCAGAGGACGTGGCGCAAGCGCCTGCAGCACCTGGTGAAGGGCGACGAGCAGTAGAAGCGCCCGCCACTGGAACCTAGCAAGCCTCGCCAAGGCCCCTAACTCTTGGCACTGCTCATGGCTACATCAGGCTAGTTGCCTGAACCTTGATACCAGGGAGGCGACAAGCTGTGAGGCGTACTTCCGAACGGTTTCCTGGTAGAGGTGCAAACTTGCAGTATCTGCAGCGATCCTACGCTACCCTGGGAGTCAGAACAGTTCTGTTTCAGAGTCCATACAGCCAGGTGGCTGTAGCATGTTTCTGTAACACCTTTCCCGGGCATAGATTGTGATGAAAGTCAGACTGATTAATAGCTGGCTGCAACTGTACAGGTCTGTACGGGGACGGCAGTTGGACCGTTGATCAAGCATTTGGCGCCCACTTATGAATCCATAAGTCACTTATGAACCCATTAGTCATACAGGCGTTTCACGTTGAGCACGGTTGCGTCAAACCTGCAAGCTTAAAGCTTAATGCACACGAAAAGTCCAGGCCAACATGTCACCGTGGTACTTCCGTCAATGAATGATGATGACTGGGTCAAGTAAGCAACACACAGGTCAAGCTAAGAACTCGAACAGAGCATTCATTGTGCCAAATGGCATGTCAGACCACCAACTAGTCAGTCCAACGCTGTCATGAATGCATCTCGTCGTCTGCCTCTGGCTGCTGCGCTTGCTGTAGCAGCTCCCACACCTCCTTGTACCTCATCTTTGCACTCTCTATGCACAGCAGCATGTCGCTGCGTGATGCAGGCTCGCCTCCTTGCTTGAACGCACCTGTCACAGAATACCGGCACGTGCAACGCAGGGCAGGGTAAGCATATTAGCAGGTGGTTAGTGTTGCGGTTGGCGGCCCAGGTAGCCGCGCAGATGGCTTCAGCACACCACTGCCAAGCACCACTGCTTCATCTGGCAAATCCCATAACATGGTGTGAAGACCTGGCGCCCCGCCAAGCCCTTGAATGCGCACCGTGCAGGCGCCGGTGCTGGTCCACCACAACCGTAACCAGGCTGGAGGCCAGCGCGTCCTCCTCCTCGTTGTCGGGGTCCACCAGCGCCAAACCCTTGTACAGCGCACACGTCAGCGACAGCGGCACCGTATCCAGCACCACCTGGCGAGCGTCTTGGGCTGCAGCATCAGATGTGTCCATGGCCTCGGGCCCGTCGGCACCCGTGCCTTGCGTGCCCTTCCGCGTCACATGTCCCTCTGGCGACACGAGCGTCGCCGGCAGCTGCGTGTTCAGCAGTGCCGCGACCGCCGCAAGCAGCGCTGCATCCTGTACCGCACCATCGATGTTGAGGATGTACACGTCCAGAGTAAGCGCCCAGGCCGCCTTGCCCTTCTCGATGCACAGCTGCTGCAGTGGAAGGCAGCCGGTGCGGCCGGCCGCTGAGCCTCCCAGCAGCACCTGCTGCAGGCGATCGTAGGTTACGCCCACCAGCTCTGAGGAGCGCCCGAGGGATAGCGCTGCGCTGCTGAATGCAGCCACCTCGACGTTGATGGTAACGGAGCCACAGTCAGGTGCTGTGTCGCTGGGCCGTGATATGGCCAGGCGCACACCTGCTAGCACCTGATGCCCATGCATTAATTGAGGGAGAAAGGGGTTGAAAAAGAGCGTGTGAGGCAAGGCAGCGTCGTGGGGGGGTCAGTGTCCCCTAGCGAGCAACGCTGGAATGAGAATTCCAAGCTGGAAACAAGCTGCTCCTGCTCAAAGCGTGTGACTGATGGTCACGCTCGCATCATCCATGCTGCGACATACCGTTGTTTCGCCCTGCTTCACAAGGGAAGAGCCATCAGCTGACGTGATGGTGCCTAGTGTGATGGCAGTCTCTCGCGCTCTGCCTACTATGCGGCCAGTGTGTCTGATGCCGTCGTCCAGGAACTTTTGGTGGTAGGCCTGAGGGTAGAGCTTTCTGAAGCTGTCTGCATCCAAGCTGTCTGTGCCAGTTGCAGCAGCGGTCGGGGCAACAGCGGCGGCCATGCTGGCTGGCAGGCCTCTCTACACAAGGGTATGAATCGGGCAGGGGCGGAGGAACACAGCTGCTGTTGCAGGTGCATGGGGCCGCCATGCGCACATTCGGTGGTGTGAAGGGTGTGGGGCCTGCCCTCGTGAGCAGGGCCAAGCTGATGCCAAGAGACTCGGCTCGCACAACGCATCGCGGTTGCCTACGCGGATTGTCGAGGCTGTGCCCGAATTTGAAACGGTCAGCGAAGGCAAAAGTGAGCCGCTGCTTGATCACCCAGCCCAGCCTGAGCGAAAGCCTGTGAGGCGCTGGTGCAGATGAGATCGCCGCGTGAGGTGCGCAGTAGCGGGAATTTCCTGGCTGACCGGCACTGCAGTGCAGGGGTCTTGGCCCCGCCAGCCAGCTCGTCGAGCCGAGAACGGAAACAAGGTGGTGCATGTCTTGAAGCCTGCACGACGAGTCTCGCCTGCACGCGATGCAGGTCTTCAACGACTACGCTGGCAGGAGGAGGGCCATTATCAGGGCGCTGACCACGGAGTGAGTTTGGGCTCGGGCCATGCGCAGCACGCACAACGGCTTAACCTGCGCCAGGACGCAGCTTGTGGGCCGTCGGCGCGCATGCAGCGAAGGCGAATATAGCCCATCTGTCCCAGACGCGCGGACCCGCCATAGCGAGGCGCACAGCACCAGCAGCGCACCTGATGGTCGTCTCTCTCAGCCAATGCATCACTGTCAGAGCCAGCTTTCGCGCCATCACAAGCGCGTTCAACTCGTTTGCCCTGCATTGCTTGCGCAGCGCCGAGAAATTCTTCGCACAAGCAGACCCCGCCAAGGAGAACCTCTGTTTGTAAGTTGCGGGGCACGCTGGACGTTGCTGATGATTGTTTTCATGCGTGTCCGCCGTCGATGCATGCATGGCATGAACTCGGCCCCTCGGAGGGAGGGGCAGGACGTTTGACGCTCACGGCTGTGCATGGCGCGGTCCTGCTCGCAGATATGGCTACCCAGACGGCAGCTGGGCCGTGGATGTCCCGCCTGAGGTGCGTGCGAAAGGGGGTGCTAAGTGCCTGATGCCGAAGCTTGCGTACACAGCAGGGGCTGCAATTGCATGACGCTGGCCACCCCACTGTCATGCGCTGCACAGGAAGTGCCTGCGGAGGTGCCTGAGCCCGCGATAGGTATTAACTTTGCCCGCGACGGCATGCAGCGCAAGGACTGGCTGGGCCTTGTAGCTGTGCACTCGGACGCGTGGCTCATGGCGCTCGCGTTCTATAAGGGCGCGCGTCTGGACAAGGAGGAAAGGTGCGCAGTTGGTAGCCCAGCCCGCCTTTAAGTCGCAACTCCAGGCAGCGCCTGTCCGAAAAGCGCCCCAAAAGCTGAGGAAAGGTGCCAATGCCTGACCGTGTATCCTTCAACACTGCAGGGAGGAGCTGTTTACGTACATCAATAAAGTGCCTACAGTGTACGAGGTAGTGTCAGGGCGAGTGAAGCCGACGCAGCCAGGGCAATCGGCAGCGCAGAACAAGAAGCCGTCGGAAGCGCGGGCCAAGGTGAGGACAGCACATGCATCGCAGCTGCAGGTCGCCTGTTATGTGCACATGTGTTGCGCATGACCAGCGGCGGCATGAGTGCTGATCCGCTTGTGATTGCTATGTGTGTGCTGCTCAGGATGATGATGATGAGGAGGAGGGCGAGGACTGGGAGGAGGGTGAGGGCGACCCCTGCCCACAGTGTGGCCGCCTGTACAGCCAGAATGAGTTCTGGATTGCTTGCGACTTCTGCGACACCTGGTACTGTGGCCGCTGCGCCAAGATGACCGAGGCAAAGGCACAGAAGGTCAAGTCGTGGAAGTGCAATGGCTGTGCTGGCAACTGAGTGCCTGTTGCACAGGTGTCTTCTACAAGCCAGCTCAGCGGCGCATAGGTCAAGCAGAGGCTCGGCGCACAGCCAGGACACATGCGCCCACCCAGCACTGTTGTGTTTGAAGTGCGCGCACACAGCCGCAGCACTGGGCCTTTTGCAGCATGGCGCTCAGGCTGAACACCATGCTCAGCGGCACCCCATGGCACAGTGTGAATGGACCAGCTGTTAGTATTACCCTGCCTGCATTACGTGTGCAGGGATTGCCATTTAGAGCACGGCACAATGTTAGGTTGCCTTTTCCTGACTTGCCCCCACTGACAGGGCTTGATGCATGCACAGGTTTGACTACCCCGACCCACACCCACACCCCTTGAAACCTCCCTGATTGTTTGTTTGCTTTTTGAATGCACATTGTGCACAGGCAGCATGCTGCTTCTTCCCTTTGCAAGGGATGCAAAGCCTGTTCTGTCGCCTTTCTGTATAACAGGCCGAGGATGTGTTATGGCTCCCAGGCGCTTTTGCTGACCAGCAGGGTAGTTTGTCAATAGGCATTTGCAATGCAGCTTGCTGAGCAGACCAGCTCATGGTATACTCATCAGCTCATTGACATACTGACCATTATTCAGCAACAAGGCCAGGCAATGGCAATTGTCGCGCAAGTGGTTGAAGTCACACACACACACAGCGCGACCCCTTGCAACAGCACTCGACAGTTATAATGGCAACGCAGGTCGCGACGACCACACAACATCACGGGATGTGTCCATAGACTCTGCATGATTTATGCAGCATGATGCAACACAAGCTGCATGCTGCAATTGGCTTGCAGCTGATGTAAGTGAAGTCACGATGCAGACAGTTCACACAGTTGACATCACGGAAGCAGGCTGTTGATGATCTCACATATCAGGCAAACTGGCCTGCACTGCAGCGCTGACAGCGCTGAGCCTGAACAGATGGCAACCGCGTCCTTCCTGGCGCCCATGGGGTTGAGACAAGCCTGCTGACCACCCCATCCCACCACCGCCTCAGCGCCACGCACGCTGGTGACAGGCGGTTTCATCTGCCCGAACTGGACGAGGTCATGGTGCCGCTGGACATATCACTGCCCTTGGTCTTGGTACGCCACTTTGCGGCTGCCTGCTGGGCCAGCTTGGCTGCAGCAGGGTCCATGTCGATTGCCACAGCGCCAAGGCCCAAGCCGAAGGCCGATTCACCCCCGCTGAGCGTGCCGCTCGCGCTCATCTTCAGGCTCTGTGCGTTGATCATGGCAGGGCAGCACAGCTGCATTGGTCAGCATGCAGGTATATAAGAAGAAGGGAAAGGGTCGCGCATACAGGCACATGGGAAGAAAGGGAATTGTTTGCAGGGAGACCCATACCCTACCGCCGCTGCTGTGATACCCCTGCTACCCCGCAGCTCAAAATTGTGAAGCTTGAACTCATTACCCGAGGCCGATGAGCACTGTCAATTCGTGTGGGGTAAGTGCTCAACTGAAACCAAGAAGAACCTGATAAGGACTCACCCCTGACTGCTGAACATCTGGATCGCAGCCATCTGTCCGCTTTGCCGTGGCTGCCACGTCTCGCAGGTCCTTGTACGTGCTCAGCTGCTTGCGGGCACGACATCCTGCGGGGGTTGATCCACCAGGCACAGGCAGTGTGAGTGGTGTGCAGGTGAACGTGATGGACTGATAGCCAAAGTCACTGCTGCGGCAGCTGGCTAATGCGGGGACATCAGATCCCAGGGGCGGTGGCAGCTGCGCATGCTACAGCGCACCATAGCGCAAGTCATAAGCATCGTCCACAGCAAGGAATGACAGTAGCCGCAAGAGGTGAACTGTTTTAGTGCGCTGACCTTGACGTAGAAGACCAGCTGGCAGGCGAGGTAAATGCAGACGATGTTGATGCCATGCAGTGCCATGCTGATGGCGCAGATGTTATAAAACTGCAGAGCAAGGCG
This sequence comes from Chlamydomonas urium, assembly GCA_039880955.1. Taxonomy (NCBI): domain Eukaryota; kingdom Viridiplantae; phylum Chlorophyta; class Chlorophyceae; order Chlamydomonadales; family Chlamydomonadaceae; genus Chlamydomonas; species Chlamydomonas urium. The sequence goes on along the minus strand of JAWZTI010000121.1, from coordinate 42,017 downwards.
GCGAACACAGGGGCGCACATGAGACAGGGTATTTGGAAGGCGAGAGGAGACGGTTCACTTATTACCATGTGTACCAACAAAGGTTCAGTTCTTGTTATGGCCAAATAACTGTGGCCCAATAGGCCCGGAACAGATGCACCCAAGGCAGAAATCGCTGGGGTGTGCACAGGGCACGTGGCGGTTTCGTCCTCTGCAAACCCTGCTCCCCTGCGGTCCCCTGCAAAGCCCGGCTCCCCTTGCGCTTACCTTTGTCGCATCCATGCCCACGCGCGAGGCGCCTGCAACGGCAAAGCCCAGGTCCAGCCCAGCGTTGACGACGGGAGTCAGCAGCGCGGCAGCGATGGCAATGCCCACGATGCCCGTTGGACCACCCTGTAGGTGTCAGGCATGATGGGGCAGCGATGGGGCAGGTACGGGGCTTGCTAGGATTAGGTGTAACAGTTGTTGTGGCGGGAATCGCTGTAGTAACCACTAGTGTTAAAGTTGGGTGCCAAACAAACCTTCATCTGCCGGAGGAGAAACCTTGACCAACGTGGACTGCAAGTGCCACAGACTAGCAGTACAACCTTGTCAGAAGGACTTGCACAAAGCCTAGAATCACTCACTGAGGTGGTGGAGAGCGCAACGCCGGCACCGGAAGGCACTGCGTACAGGATACCGCTTACGAATTCGTTGGGGTTGCCGCGTGATGCCATCTGCTGCGTGGGCCAATCATACCCGACAGCCACATCTGTCCAAGCAGAGACAATCAAACCTGGCGGCGGGGCAGGGCAGGGCAAGGCAGGGCAGCAAGCCATGCGGCGTGTTGTTTCTGATTGAGCTGCAAGCAGCCTGGTTGTTGCAGGCGATTTCAAGGCAAGACCTGAACAGGATCTCGTGCAAAGGCATGGGGTTGCACAGGCAACGTGTTGGACGCGAGCCTGATCTCATAGCCTGCAACCAACGCGCAGCAGGTACAAATGCCCACCCTCACTTGCTACAGGCGCTGCCCCGCGAGTCGCTGCAGTGGAAAGCTGTTGTTCAACGCCTCATGCTCACCGGCAATGAAACCGACAAAGAAGGTAATGGCCAGGCCGATGAACTCTACGGCGATGCCGAGACATACCATGTGCCAGTCGCGCGTCGAGGTGCCAAACGAAAACGCGAGGATGGGGCCCAGCAGCGGGGACATCAGCATGCTGGCAACAATCATGACAGCGCTGCGCTTCGAAGCAAGCTCCTGCTTTGTTGGCCTGGGCAGCGGCTTCATCAGCAGCATCCGCAGCACTGCCACCTTGCCGTAGGCGCTACCGCAGCCAACTTTGTCGAGAGCGTTGAGCACATAGCCGACTGCCTGGCCCAACCAGGGTTGTGGGTTGTGACATCAACCGGCAAGTAAGCAGTTTGTGCTGCAGCCACAGCACGCTTGCGCGGTGCATTCATGCAAGCACATGTGCCCTGGGTGCTCCCAGTGTCGATGAATACGGCGAAACCTACTGAAACAGGTAAGCCGATATGATGGCATTGATTCCATCGTTTAGGCGAGTGACATCCTTCAGCTGGCACGCGTCGCCCTGCAGAACTCCCAAGACATCCTGCTCGCACTCGACGGGGATTTTGATTTGAAGCTCGCGCATGCTACCAGCTGGTAAGCAGCGCCCGCCGCTACTTGTGCAGATAGCAGCACGTCGAGCCAATGCACCTCGCTCCCGAAACTGGTGTGGAGCATCAGCACCCATAAAACCGCGAATCCTGCAATTGTGGTCCTTGCCTTTCGCTCGCCCTGTCAGCAGGCTTTCGAGAAACGCGAGCCCATTTATTCTCCTGCATCACATCCTCTCTGCCTCACAACACGGCCCGCAGCTGGTTGCCATCGGAATCTGTTGCGCCAAAACAGCATCTGTCAGAACGCTGCGCGCAATGCAGCAGCTTTGTCACCACCAGCGCTTCACTGACGTCAGCGCTCGGGCCCGCCAGCACGGCATCCTGCCCGTGCCATGCATGGGACTGCACAGCAAAACCCTCTTCCTCACTGTACTGCACTCGCACTCGCACACAGCAAATCACTTGCCATCATCTGCAAGACAGCAGCACAACCCCACTGGCAGCAACTCAAGCACTCACAGCCATCGGCCCTCTGCATTAGTGGGGGCGGGGCGAGATGTGCCAGGCGCTCCTGCAGAGCAGCCGTCAACGCCCAGCTCACAGGAGTCAGGGCAGTTGACCAGTGGCAGCAACAGCACGGAAGCTGCCGGTCAGGTGCCGGTGCCCCCACCTCCGCGGCCTCCAATCAGCGCAGACGCTGCCCAGGTTGGTATGGTTGAGGCCCTGTCAGGATGCTACATCGTGATGCACATCAACGCACGCAGCAACGGTTAAGCTTTGATTACTTCATGGTATCAATAGTGCTGCAGTTTTGACACCCTCCCTTTCCGTGACCCCTTCAGCAGCAGCAGGCAAGCCCTTTCACCTCACCCAGCCCGTCGAGCGTCCCCGCCGTTCCCAGCCCCAGCCCCAACGCCCTAGCCTCCGTCGAAATCTCCGACTACCCCGCAGACTTCCCCATGCATCGCATGCTGGTGTTTGCCGGCATCACAGTAGGGTACATGGGACTGTACTTCACTCGCGGCTCGCTCAACTTCTGCTCGCCGCTGCTGCTCGCGGACCCGTCTCTGGGCATGAGCATCACGGACATTGGAGCCATGACGTCTGCATTCCCGCTGGCGTATGGCTTTAGCAAGTGAGTCAGGTAGACGGGTTCGCAGCGGAGTTGATGGCAGATGAGCAGGACAGGCAGAGCAAGGCGCACTATGCAGAGGAAAGGGAGAGCAATGGCCAACTCTGGCTACCGCTGGCGTATGGCTTGAGCAAGCAAGTCAGGTAGACAGGTTCGCAGTGGAGGTGAGGACAGGTGAGGAGGACAGGGGCAGAGCAAGACAGAACAGGTAAGAGTAGAGAGACAAGCAATGGCCAACTCTGGCTGACAACTGGTGCAAGGCAAGCGGGCAGGCAAGCAACACAGCGATAGCGCAGAGTTCCAACCTGTACCCGGCGTCTTTGTACAGCATGCCTGCCCCCACTCATCAGCACGAGTTGCTCTCTCTAGGCAGCTTCATGGTTTGCCGCTTGCTTTGGTGAGTAGCGGTGCATGGTGGCGAAAGCAACGAAACCCATCCTCACTGACCCAAGTTTACGCACACTCTTTCAGGGGCCCGTAGCCTTCCCTTCCCTTGCTTTGCTCTCAAAGCACCTGCTCGCGACCGCTGCAGGTTCGCTGGCGGCGTGTTAGGGGCAAGGTTCAGCGCGCGCCTGATGCTGGGCGGAGGCCTCCTGCTCACGGCATTCATCAACGTTGCCTTTGGCTTCAGCTACAGCGTCCCAGTCTTCACAGCGCTGTGGTTCCTCAACGGGTCGTTGCAGGTGCGTTGGCGATGGCCTTGGGATGCGCCTCGAGCTGATGAAAGGAAAGGTAGCCGTGGCGTGGGAGCTGCTTACCCTTGGCATATCGGCAGCCGCAGCAATGCCGTAAACAACGGGTTGCTGCAGGTGCGTTGGTGATGGCCTTGGGATGAGCCTTCAGCTGGGGAGCTAGCTACCCTTGGCATTTCGGCAGCCGCAGCAATGCCTCTTGTGTAAAGATCCCTGCAGGTGCGTATGTGTTGACCTCGGGATGGGTAGCAGTGGCATACCCTCAGCATGTTAAGGGAATGATAGAAGCTGGTGGGGGAGAGCGGCTTCCGTGTGACTGGGTAGCCGCAGCAATGCTGCTCATCAGCAAGCTGCTTCAGGTACGTCGTCCCCAGCCAAAACGTGCTGGACCTTTTTCATCTGTAGCCAGACCTGGCCAGACCCTCACTTGAAACCGTTGACTGCTTCTGATCCCTCAGCTAACACGCAAATCATCGGCTGCGAGGTTTGTGTTGATCGCTCTTCACTGTAGGCATCATTGCAGCTGTTGCTTTGACTGCGCTTGACAATGCCCTTTGCCTGGTTGCCCTGCCTCCTCTCCCTGGCCTGCTCCTCAGGGCATCGGAGCCCCTGCATCAGCAGCGCTGCTAACAAGCTGGTTCGCATCAAAAGAACGTGGCACTTACTGGGGTGAGTGCCAGCGGGCAGCTGTGGTTAGGCACAGGTAACGGCGTCACAACAGACCAGTCTGCCTGCGGGTCGCACTTGTCTATCTGCACTTTCCACGCTAGGTCAGAACGCGATGGTCAGAATGCTGCACATACCTGAGCGTAGCCTGCTGGCATGGCAGCCGGCTGCGCCAAGTTACATCCTCATCGGCAGCAGGCTGGACAACCGAGCGAGCGCACTGCACTACGGCCCCCTGTCCGCAAAGGACATACAGTGTTCACTCACAGCAAGATTTCAAGCTTAAACGCAAGGATGTGTGTGTGTGTGTCAACAAGCCGCCGCCTGCCTTCTGGTGATTCGGATGGCACGCCTACAACAACTGCCCCTTGCATGCCCACTGCAACTCTGTGTCAGGCCTATGGAACGTTGGAGCCAATTTGGGTGGCTTCATCACGCCCCTGGTTGTTGGTGAGTGGCATCACAGCATCTGCAGTACCCTAGCTTGTGGGCGCGACAGAGGGGCAGCGCACTGACAGCCAGTTGCCATGCATGTTGAGGCACTGCGGTCAAGGCGTCTGCAGCAGATGCAACACCAGTAATCGCACACGCTGCCTCGTTGGACCTCAGGGTACGTTGCCAATCACTACGGCTGGCGATGGGGTATGTGGGCACCGGGCGCCTTGGGGCTGGCGATCGCGCTGTTCACGTTAGCAGTGGTTCGGGACAGCCCCACAGTTGCAGGCTACACGCCCGCGTCTATGGCGGCCACGGCGGCATTGAACCAACAGCCGGCAGACGCCAAGAAGCCAGGGAGCAACGCCAACATGAAGGAGGCCTTGGTACAGGTGCGGTGCTTTGCCAGCAGGGATGGCTGGCAGGGGGTTGGCAGGGCACGCGATAGCTGCTGGGGTGCTTAACATGAGGGTCTATCAGCCCCTGGTCGCAGCTTCAACAGTCCAGGCAGCTTTGTGAGGGCGCACATGAGTCATGTCACACGAGTCATTGAAATCATGTGACATGAGCCCCACTGTCGGGATCCACTGTGGTGAATCACCGAGGTGGCTCAATGCCTGAAACTCTGATGGGTCACCAACAGTTCACCTGGGTCCAGGCATGCAGGCTTCGGAGCACACCACTGTCGAGGGCTCCGTGCTCTGCGACTCCCCACATGCCACCCAGTGTTATGATAGCACCCAGTCCTTCATCTCTGACATGGCGCCTTGTCACAGGTCATGCGGAACCCAGGAGTCTGGCTGCTAGCCTTGACCTACTTCTTCGTGTACGTCATCAGACAGGTGTGTTGGTGGTGCGCCACAGCATGTAATTTACATGACACAACTGTTGCCTTATGAACCTGAATGGTTGATGTAGCAGAAGGCTGCTCGTGCTGAGACCAGCAGCCTGGCTGTTCCCAGATGCTGACCCTGAACTCTTGCTGCAGCTCTGCTCATCCCTGCGCAGCAGCCGTCGCCCGTTTCCCAGGCTTGCCGTGTCATGCCTGCAGCACTTTGCAGAATAGCTGCACGTCCTCTGTATGCCATACATTGCCATGACGTTTCTCAAGCGTTGAGAGTGCTGCGCACGCTTGCTGTCCTGCAGGGTGCCACGTCCTGGCTGATGATGTACCTGCTGCAGGCCAAGGGCGCCGCAAATGCAGCTGCAGCGGCCTTCACGGTATCGGGCTTGGAGCTCGGTGGCCTACTGGGCAGCACGCTTGCAGGCTTTGTCAGTGATGCACGCGTGCGCAGCGCCACCGCGCTGGAGCAGCAGGGCGGCAGCACCGCCGGCACCGTCGGCCGCCGTGTGCAAGTCGTCATGGTGCGAGTTCGTGCAGTGCTGATTGTGACCATTTTGTGCACGCCAGCTTGAGGGTTTGAAAGGCTGCGCTGTGCGGGAGGCGGCCTGCTCGTTCGCGCCGCAATGCCTAATTCTGAATGCCTCATAGCTGTATAGGAACCTGCTTGCTTATAAGGTAATTACTCTCTGATGTCCCTAGCAATATGCAGACTTGCGTAGCAAGCTGTGGTCAGGCACCGACAAACGCCGCACACGCCGATGCTCCACACGCACTGCAGGGCTATGTGGCGGCCACGCTGCTAGCGCTGCTGGCACTGAAGCATGTGCCCGTCAGCTCCCAGCCACTCCAGTGGCTAGTCATCGCCTTCCTGGGGTTCACTATCTACGGACCCCAGATGCTCATTGGGCTGTGTGGAGCTGAGCTGGTGGCAAAGACGTCCGTTGGCGCGTCTCAGGTGAGAGCGGCATGTTGATAGTGGGCGAGTGGAATGACAAGCGCCATTTGTATGCATGAGAGCGCTTGCGCACCAGGGAGAGTTGTTGCTGGCAAGTGGCATGCTGGCAATGCAGCAAGCCGTACCATGGCGCTGCTTGGCGTCCTGTGTTTGCTTGTGACTGCAGCTTGGTTAGCCTGTGTTTGTTTGCAGGAAACCCTCAAGCCAATCACCTGATCTTTTGTGTGCAGGGACTGCTGGGCTTGGTGTCTTACATGGGTGCTGCCAACGCGGGCATCCCTCTGTCATACGTGCTGAAGCACCACGGCTGGGACGGCTACTTCATGGTGATGGCAGCTTCGTCGTTGGCTGCACTGCTGCTGCTGGTGCCACTGGCAAACGCGCCCAGCTTTGTGCAGCTGCAGCGGCGGCAGGCACATAAGGCGGCGTGAGAGCAGGCCATCACAGATGTCTGTATGTAATGTAGAGGCACCATCCTTGCTGACCACGTGCACTGCTTTGGTTTCATGCGTCTGTGCCTTGGCAGCTCTTCCAAGAATGTACACATTGTGTAATTCGGAGCTGCGGTGCTGTCGCCCACGGCTTCATTACGGCTAGCAGCTGCCCTTTCTTGGCACCGCTGACGCTGGGATACGGCCAGCAGCTGCAAATTGGGGCGTCCACTGACGCGCTTCTCAGGGGTTTGACTCACTCTTCACAGTGTGAATCGTGCACTGCACATGCAACGATACCGACCGCATTTTACAGTGGCGCGATTCTTCAAAGTCAGCGTGTGGTCCATTGGAACTGCTGCAGCGCATCGCAGGTGCGCGTGGCTCGCGTTACTGGCAAAACTTGTGCAGGCCAAATCCTACCCACCTGCCTACCACCGGCAGGAGCTTGCGCCTCTGGACATAGCATATCGCCTGAAACTTTGCTGCCATCGCCCCTGCGCGCAGGGATCCCCGTTGTGTCGCTCTGGTTCCAATAGCAGAAGAAGATGACACGGGCGCCGCCTTGCAAGCGCAGCGCTTAAGCTCTTGGGCATGGACGCTGCCGCTGCGCCAGCAGGCTTTTCGAAGCGGGATCCACACAGCGGGTGCCAGCCTCACCAACCCCTTGGGACCCCCCCACAAACTGGAGCATGCATGCATGACAGCAGGTTTGCTGAGCAACCTGCACCCAGTGGCCCAACATCAGGCGCCATGCCTGCCGCGAACCAGCGAACTGGCAATGTAATCAGCAGCAGCAGCAGCGGCGCCGACAGCGGCGTCAGCAAAAGCAGCTGCCATGGCGACAGAGGCGTGCCCAGCACACCTGACGGTCGCCAGCTGCTACCCATGCACCTGGTCCACCCGCATATGGTAGGCACCTACTCGGCAGCTCCTGCTGGCAGCATCATGAGCGGTGCAGCCAGCCCTGCAGCCCTGCAACCTGCTGCACCCTCGGCATCACACATGACAGCCAGCAAGGGCACACCACTGGGCTCTGCAGCGCAGCTCACTGCACACCAGGCACCGCTGACCTTCCGCCTGGCGCACCCAACCCATACTGGCACTGGCATGTTCATGCCTCAAACCCTACCCAGCATGCAGCAGCAGCAGCAGGCGCTGCCTTCCACAGACTCTTCTCAGGGCAGGGCGACCACCATGAAGCTGCTGTGGCCGCGGTCGCCTGCGGATGGCACGCTGGTCCTGGTGCCTGTGACGGGCGCCTCCCCCCAGCCAGCACCCAACCACACACAGCGCCAGCGCCACAGCGTCCCAGGCATCATGTCGGGAGTTAACAACATGCATCTGCCCTGGACACCTGTCATGGCGCCAAAGGGTGGTGTCACGTTCACGGAAGTCCCGCATGGCTCCTTGTGGCTCAATGGCAGGCGCTTGGGAGAAACAGCAGCGCAACCTACAGCTGCTGGGCAGCCCTTCCCCACACCTCAACCTGACACCTGTGTGCGCACGGTCATGGTGAATGGCGTGACCGTGCACCTGCGCTCCACCGCCGTCCCCGCTGCAGCCACAACGCACGCAGATCCCTCACTCGCCGCGCAGCAGGCTCAGCACGCCCAGCAGCAGCAGCAGCGGCAGCACCAGCTGTGGCGGGAGAGGCATAATAGCCGGTCTGCCCGCACAGTCTCAGGCGCCGGCACTCCTCCTCCTGCTGGCGAGGCGGGCAGCCCTCCAAATGGCATGAGGTGCCTTCCCACAATGGTTCATGCCTCCTCTGCATCGCCCGTGGCCTCCGCCATGCACTCCCCTGGCTTTGTGGTCCCGCCACCACCCCCTCCGCCGCCCAGTGTGGGGCGAGGTTCGCGTGTAATGGCTCACTCAGTAGGCCTGCCTTGCAGCAAGAACCTGAACAGCCAGGGCGGTCCTGGTGCCCATGTCACGGTTGGGGACCGGATCACACACCTGACAGTTGCCACGGCGTCAGCATCTACCTGGCAGCTGCCTGCCTCAGGAGGAGTAGCAGCTTCCGGCGGCGCCGCAGTTACGCCTCACACCGCCACGATGGGTACGGCAGGCAAAGCGCCACCGCCGCCGCCGCCGCCACGAGCTTCCGCCACAGACGCCACTGCTGCTCTGGTGCCGCCTCCGCCGCCTCCTCCTCGCCCCTCTGTGCTGTGTCCAGCGGACGCCACCGGCAGCAGCTCCACCCTCGCATCTCCCGTGGCCTCCTCCCCCTTGCACGCTGCGCTGGCAGGAGTCCGCACCTTTGCCATGCCTGCTGCTGCGCCCATCCCACCGCCCCCCCCCCCACCATCGTCCAGCAAGCGCGCTGACGCCAGGGGCGCGGCAGCCAGCGCCCCGCTCTGCGCCGTGCCTGCAGCCGGCGGCGAGATTGCAGCGCTCAAGCGCCTGCACCGAGCCACCAGTGAGCAGACACAATCAGCCCTCTACGCATCTACCCCCGGCAGACCCACCGCCTACCCTCCCCAGGTAGCCGCCCATGCAGCAACGGGGTTGGCAGCGAATGGTAGCAGCGGCTTCACACGCAGTGGTGGCCTTGTGGGCAGCGGAGACTCTGCTCGCAACCTGTCTCTCCGCTGCACAACGACAGCCAAGGGTGAGCCTCCGGAGCTGCCTGCGGCCGGTGTCAGTGCTATCGCCGGTGCAGCTCCTCCGGTGACGGCCGAAATGACATCTACGCTCGCTCCGGAAAGTGTCCCTTGCGACGACAGCAGTGCGCAGCCTGATCACGCAACGTTCTTTCACCTACCGGAGGACCTGCTCACCCCCCATGGCTCGTTTTCGACGATGGCACCGGCACCTGCGCCCACCCCGACACCAGCGTTGGCACCGGCCCCGGCCCTGGTCCCCCAGCCCGACCCACCTGCCAGCGCTCCACCAGCCCATGCTGCTGACTCCCTCGACTACCCCTGTGCAGCTGCAGAGGACGATGAAATCACGCCGGAAGACATTGCTGCCCTGCTGTCCAGCTGCACGGACACCGCCCTGGCGCGCCTCGCGTCCCTGACCGCCTTGCCACCCCCATGCAGCACCTGGCGCTCCATCTCCTGCGACCTGTACCAAGACCCATCACGGGACAGCGGCGCTGATGGTGACAGGAGCCTACGCTCCCAAGACGACCCCCTGGACACCACTCTCCTCGAAGCCTTGGCCTCCCAAGGTGCACCTTCCAACATGTCTTCCCAGGACTTCCATGTCACCGGTCCCGCCCCTGTGTGCGGCGAGCGGCAGGATTGCCCCCTGGGGGTTCTGCCTGGCGGCTGCGTCTCTGCTGATGTGGTTGCTGCCGCCAGTGAAGCCGGGGCAACTGTTGACGCCGCTGCCGCTGCCGCTGTCACTGGCGTTGCGGTTGCTGTTGCCCCTGCAGTCAGCCATGCAGCCAGGGCTGACAGCAAGCCTGCAAGAGGCAGGGGACCAGCGTCGGTTGGGTCAGCAGTTGGGCCACTTGCCAACGAGCCCAACAATGGTGTTGCAGCCGCAGATCTGGACCTGGCCAACGACGGCTTTGCGCTCTGGCCCCTCTCCCACACTATGCACTCGTCGCTGTCGTCCCCGGGGTACAGCGGTACCCCAACCGCGCTGCGGCAGCCGCCGGCGGCTCTGGAGGACGGGCTCTGCACCCCTGCTGCTCTCGCCGACAGACCCAGCCCTCCAGCCCTTTGGGAGGATAGGCGAAGCCCTTCGCTGCTGCAGACGGTCTGCAATGGGCAGGGTACCTCATCCCAGGCAGCAGGCCACGAGGCGCCCAGCCTGACTTCGCTGCTGACGGCGCAGACTTGCATGCCAGGCCCTGCAGCAGAGCTGGCTGGTGTGTCGGTCCCGGCTGGTCTGGTAAGCCACAGCTTCCCATCAGGTCCTGCAGGGCTTGTGGATTGCGAACTTGACTGCAGCCTGTTGCCGGCGCCTCTGTGCCCCACTGGGGATGCACCTGTGGCGGCCGAGCTGCTGCTGCACGAAGCGAATGCGGCGTTAGGGCCTGTCAGCGGGCGTCCAAGCAGGGAGCGACTCAGCAGCAACAGCTGCGACAGGCAGGGCCTGCTGAGGCAGGGCTCCGACAGCTCGTATGCGCCCACCCCACCCACGGCAGCGGCGGCTACGCAGCGCAGTGCCTCGTGCCCCACACATGAGCAGGCGGCGAGAGGGCTGGGGGAGGAGGCGCCGGCGCCTGCCCCAGCGCCGGCGGAGCAGGGTGGCCTGGCGCAAGCTCAGGGTGTGCAGGTGCAGGAGCGCCAGGGGTCGTTCGTGTTCAGTAAGGTGCTGGGCAGGAAGATATAGATGGCTGGCGGCGGAGGGCCATGACGCCTGGGTTCCTGGACCAGCCACAGTAGTACGTTGAGGGCGAAGGGTTCTTCAAGTGCCAATTGGGGATGTACAGGGACAAGGGTTTGATTTACTTGTTGGGTACTTGTTGGGGTTATACTATGGGTGCAGACAGTGTTTTGACAGGCGGGGCGGCGGGGGCAAAGGTTTTGATCAGGATTCATAGACAGACCCATCAGCCAGTCACATGTCCCAACCGACTGGCGCTCCGTCATGACTGCATGAAGTGAGAAGAAGAAGATTAACAGTGCCCTGATGCTTGATATGGCAAGGAGCCAGTGTGTGCACACAAAGGCTTCAGGTTTTTGCCCCTGCTGACGTACCTGAGCTGCGTCATGGAAGAACAACAGTGTAGCAGTGCTCAACAGTAGGCGGGCAGGGTTATTGGTAGGGTTTGAGCTGTGATGGGCCGTGGTGTGGTGCCACCCTGATGAGCCTGGCCACCAGCACCTGGGCTGGCAGCGTGGCTTGGGTTAGCAGTGGTCAAGGGTGCATGGTATAGCTTGCATGGTATGGCTTAGTCATGGACATGAGAACCTTTTCAACAGGTCACACTGTATGGAAGTGAAGGTAGTCTGCCCTGAGGTGTGGACAGAGGCCGCTCATCAGTGGCACGAAGGCTTGGGGTGGGTACTTTGAGCGAATAAACTTTCAAGAGCGGACAAACGTGCTGGTAACTGACTGCACACTAGTGAAAACAGCTCCTACAGCACGCTAGCTCCATGTCGGCCGCATGGGCCATGTAGTAGCTTGGGGGGGGGGTTGAGTGGTTGCAGTGCTCGGCGCAAAAAGGACACACTGAGTACCGCATAAGGTGGACCAGCAGTGCTGTATTGATGCGTGCTTTTGTGCACTGGCGTTTCCAGCGGCCTGAGCACCGCAGGGCCGCGGCCTGTTTGCGCACTTAGCGTGGGCAGGGAGCGCGCCTACCCAACACCTGCACGTTGGCCTGACCACTGCCGAAACCGCCATGAGTGATCTAGTCTTAGACCTAAGCGACTGCGTAAGGGGCCTTTTGCTCGTCCACAACATCAAGGGCCCTCTCAAAGTGCAAATCAGGTATGCGCTAGCCCATAGTCCATCTGCTGCTGCCTGCAGGTGCCTACATGCACTGCATGGGCTGCTGCTATAGTATAAGAGAGCCGCGACGGCTCCAGCACCAGTGCCTCACCGCTATGTGATTTGCACTGCGTGTTTGTGGCTACAGGGTGTCGCTACCGCCCTTCGCTGGCGCCGTGCCCTTATTAGCAGTGGCTGGCACTCCGCCCCACTTTTGTGGCGGGCGCATAGTCTAGCAGGCATGCCCACCAGGGGTGCAGGAACGATAGCGGTGCGGCAGCGGCATGCACGTGTGCTGCTGTAGTCAAGATCCTGACTTTAGAGTGCGCTGAAATTAAGACCATCGTGGGTTGTATTTGTAGCACGGGTGCTGAACGGGTGCTTCATGCGTTTCGCCCTGCGTACTTGCACAGGGGAAGCCACGAGTCACTCCAAAGCTAAGGTACTGATTGTAAGTGACGGCACAGTTCCCCCTGATCATGGCCATCGGGTGCATGCACAGTTGCACAAGCTGGAGAGTGTTGTCATACACTTGAACAGCAGGCTGATGTGGTCTTTTCATAGAGGAGGCAGCACTTGTGACGTAGTTGTCGCACACACAAACGCGTATGTGTCCTCTCTCACTCAGGGATGCACCCTCATGCTTTGCTATCACTCCAGCAATGCCCCACCCTCAATGGCGCATGCGCTCCGGCATGCCACTAATGAACCTTTTGCCGGTCGTCTCCTGCCCCTCAGCCCTTTGGCCCATGCTGTGTGTGCATCCCAGACATGAAGCCACAGCAGGACCGCAATAAATGTGCGGTATACTGTTGCTGCTATAACGTTGCACCTCAATCAAACGCTGCCCTATACGCCTCCTACCTAAGCTAAACCTAGGTTTATCCTCCGTGTGATGTGTGCTTGATACAGTCAGCTCCGCCTGCTCAATGGGCTTGACATTGCCCAGCACTCAGCGCCTCTACTAGTGCACGTAACTGCTTTCTGTGCGCTGTTGCCTTTTGCCAGTCTCTGTGTTCGTGCGCGTTTCAAGGCTGTTCTGCTTTGTTTGCCCGCCATGCCTACAAGCCTCATGCACAGTTGACGTTTTGCCTTTGATGCTTGCTTTCCTCAAATAACGACTGCACAGTGTGCCATATAGGTTGAAGAAGGGCACATATCCTTAGGTAGTTGACTTGCCCAACTTGGCCTGTCTTGACTGGACAGCCGGATTTGCCAGTCCTGAGCAGTTGACACTGTGAGGTGCAAGGACAGAGTCAGGCGTGCGCTGTTGTTTCAAGCTGCGTGTGTGTCGTGGCTTTCGCCATGAATATCCATGAGTAGTTTGCACAACAAAAACCAGTGCCGAACTCTTGCGTGTAAACAGTAGTTCTGTGCGCCTGATGTGGACCCGTCCAGAACCGTTTTCTTGCCTTGCCACAGACCAGCAGGCAGGCGTGCAAGCCATACACGACAAATCTGTACCATTGTATACATGGGCTTTTTAGTGAGGCCCGTCTCCTCCAGCAAAGCGGCAGGGGAACTTCAGATGCCAGTTTCATTACTAATGCCAATACAGTATGACAGTTATCCATCAGAACGCCATTCGATATGTGACACATTGAGGAGAATGGGCGGGGCTGCAGCTTGCAAGCCCAAGAAGTGCTGGACAGCTAGAGCAAGAAAACAAAAACTACACAATTGCTCAAGCGAATGCGAAGGAAAAGTTTTGTCAAAAATTAAGCCTCGAAAGCGCGAGGCAAGCCTTGATATCAGTGCACCCATTGAACGCGTGGCAAGGACAGCCCTCTTACCACAGGACATGGCTACAGGAAACACCTTTCATAGGTGGCCAGTGCCAGCATGCCTTTTGATACAGGTTGTGCACGAGCGGGTGCCATCAGACGAGACAACACTCATGGCACCGCAAATTCTGGTCATGTCGAGACCTTAGCAGTCTCACTGAACCATGCATGAAGTCTCAGCATGAAGGTGAGCTGCTTGCATGCCAGGGCATGGCGCGGCAACAAGGCGCGTGACCTCAGCCAGAATGAGCAGGGGCCACTACCGCAACTGACGCTTGAGCAAGGACATAGCACACAGAAAGAGGCACAAGCCAGCAGATGCCGCGGGTTGTTCTGGCAAGGAATAGTGTGACACAGGCTTGAAGCCATGGGGAGGCATGACTCAGCATGTCGTACAGTATGCGCAATGCAGCAGCCTTGTTTCCATACCAGGAGCCAAAAGCCTAAGTGCTGAGCAGCAGCAGGTGCAACCCAGCGTTGCTTCAGGGAAATACAGACCGTCACATGGCGGCGCCTAATGGGGGAGCAAATGGCCGTTATATGACGGCGCCAGATTGTCGTTGGATGGTACGTTACTTGCATGAGCACTGCCTGCTCCCTTTCTTCTCCCCCGTTGCACGGGGGAGAGTGGCAGCAGCAACCCCTACCAGCTTCTGCTCCGATGGAAAGGGTGTCGACAAACGGCTTGGAAAGGCTTCCAGCTACAAGCGAATGGTCGACTATGCTACAGAGCCGGCAATCACGTTGTGGCAGCGAGGCGCCGCCACCTCAAAGCCGCGCACAATGACGCCGATGCGCGTCGGCGATGCCGCCTCGGCCGTCCCCACACCTCCAAGCGTGGACCCGCTCGCAGGCAGCTGGGCGGAAGCCAGGCGCTGCCCTGCAGCCAGGAAGTGCGTGGCCTGGACAGCAGTCGGGGGTTTGCATGGCGCCTCCATGGGGACCGCCAGGTCTGTGTTGCTGTTTGACAGCCAGCGGGAGATGCAGGCCTTGGGCATGCGCCATGGGGGTACGACCACGCACTCGGACTCAAACTTCAATGCCAGCTCAGCGCACATCAGCTGGGTCACCAGCACCAGCTGTGTCGCCTGTCCAACAAACACGCTTGGCAGCGCCTGCCACGCGGCCCTGCAGACAGAGGGGAGCGCGAGGGGGCTGTCAGCGGCAGGGGGGGGCGCAGCCACAGCGGGTGTGTGATGCGGAGCCCGCAGCCACCATTAGCACATCTGCAGTGACCGAGGAGGCGCCAATGAATCCAGGCCTGACATCAACGCGCAACATGAAAGCAATATGCAGCATTGATAAGGCACAGCAGCAGAGAGGTCGGAGCCTGCACCTGGCCTTGGGCCTGCTTATGCCTGCCCGCACCTGTAGCGTGGCGTCATGTGGCTGCAACTGAAGTGCTCCCGGAAATTGGGGTCACATATCACGGCGACGGGGCGGCCGTTGGCGCCCGGCAGTAGGCACAGCGCAAACGTCTTGCGCAGGCTCTTGGACCAGTACTGCCTCGCGTCGCAGGCCCGTCGCAGGTATGTGCGGCAGCCGAGGCGCGCCACTTGGGAGCCCAGCGCAAGTGTGAACTGCGGTACAGGGCACTCGTGGGAGTCTGCGCCGCGCAGCAGCTGTGCTGCCTGGCACGCCTCCGCGCGCACCTGTGGTTGGTCAGGGTCAGGTACATGGTCAGGGACATGGGAAGGAGTGCGTGCGCGTAAGCAGCAGGCGGGGAGACAGGCGAGTGCTTTTAGGTTATTAGATTTCTAGCAGTAACACAGCCGCATGTCTGCCAGAGGTCAGGTGGCAGGGGCAGAGGAGTGAAAGTATGTGCGGTGCGTGTTTGTGCGATTTGGATCACTTCAGGGCATGCATGCCGCTGGATGTTGCGTAATCCCAGCCGCCAGCTGCACAATCACTGTCGCTGCTTGCTCACCTTCACTTCCAGCAGCGACGTGACCTGCAGCAGCTGCTGCATGCGTGCCAGCACCTGCGCCACCGCCCCGTCGTCCTCGCCGTCAGGCGCCGCTGCAGCAGCCTCTCCCGCCGCCGCCGCCGCCGCCGCCTGCACTCCCTGATGCGGCCACCCCGCGTCGCACTTTCCCTCCAAGCCTAGCGCGGCCTGCCTGCCGTTGGCACCTGCATCAGGGTCGGCGGCAGCTGCCCGCTGTGACCGCAGGCTCCGCTGGCGGGGCAAAGGCGTTGGGATGTCGAGGGGGCCCGACGGCGGGGGCGGCTTGCAAGGGCTGGGCACCTGCCTAGAGCTGCTGGCAGGGCAGCTTGAAGCCAGCAGGCCTTGCATGGATGCCTTGCCAGCATTGATGCAGCAGGGATCGGGGTTCAGGCTGGCAGCAGGGTACGGGCTCAGCCACAAGGCGCGCAGGCTATCGAGCAGGTAGCGTGCCAGCGTCATCACTCTGCCATCAGAGGTGGCGGCGCCGGCAGCCGCGACATGCAGCCCGGCGGACGTCTGCTTGCAAGCACTGGGGATTGCGGTCATGGCGAGGGCTGCTCTGGCATGCTGTGGGGAGGTGGTGCAGTGTCGAGACCTCGCCTGCGGCGGCAATTCTACAGCTGTTGGTGCTGCTGTGAATCGTTGCCTGGGCACCTGAACAAAAGCAAGGGCATGTGGAGAGATGCCTTTAGGCGGCAACCTCAAGAGGTGGAGGTAGGTCGCTGACGCCTTTGCCTGACCCTTTCAAAAGGCGCAGGTGAGGGCTGCGCAACGCACAAGCTGCAGGGCGAAGCTTGAGCTGTTGGCCAGCCAGCGCACTGGGCTCACCTCAGATTTGGCGCTGATGCTGCGTTGGCAGCGAACCCGGGTGCCTCTGCGTGCGCGCGCCTCACGGGCGCAGCCTGCGTGCAGGGAAGCGCAATGCCAAGCGCATAGGGCCAGCGCACAGCTGTGCACGTTTGCACAGGCGACAAGGCGCTCAAGGGCGCAGAAAACACACCTTGTGCGTTGGAGGTGGGCTGTCCAAGGGACTGGTGCTGCCAGAAGATAGACAGGGTGCTGAAAGTTTGCCGTGAAGGATGCCGCGCTGGGTGCGCGTGCTAAGCGCTATGCGGTGGCACTCTGTCCAAAGCAAAGGGGCCAACTAAAAAGGGTTGTAGGAGTGGGGGAGCACGCTTGCAGAGCAGCGGACGCGACAGCACTGCTCTGCATGTTGATTCCTGCGCTCGTAGGGGCGTTCTCAACGCCATTGAAATTCAGCACCTGTACGACAGGTGTCGGATCCCAGCCGCTCACAGACCCAAGTCGTTGTGCTGGGGCATGAAGTTGCAGCAGCAACGTCTGCATGCCAGTCCGTGAAAAGGTACGAAGTGCGAGGGGTATCAAGCATCCAGCCCAGCGAAAGGGTCAGGCGAGCTGCGCGCGTCATCCAAGCGCTGGTGCGTTAACAACTCCCTGGCTCAGGCGAGCTGCTGGAGGTTTCAGCCAGTAAGAGATGAAATTAGCCCTGCTGACTGGACGTGCAGCATGAAGCTGCTCCACTTTGCCACCCTACCCGAAACAGCTGCCCCAGCCGAATTCCACACAAGCTTTACAGACCAAGCGAACTGATGTGCATAAGAACAAGGTACGTGCACTCATATCACACAACAGCTATGTCACAAGTGGGGCAGACACGACCCTATGAGGCAGCTGATATGACTGCTGGGTGCGGCATGAGTGTTGCCCCCTCCAAACCAATTTATGTACTGCTGAGAAGGGACAGGAAAGGTGAAGACGGTCAAACAAAGGAGAGCAGGTGGCTGCAACCGTAGAGGTCTGAACTTCAATCCACACGCAGCGCATGGTAAGTGTGCCTCTAGTGGTTGACATGGCACCTATCTTTGTTTGACATGAACATGCTCAGGAGCAAAGAAGAGGGAGACAGTAAACTGGGGAAAAGATAAGCCACAGGTGCAGCTGCAGGTGCCGTCCTTTGGAGGTCCTCGTGGTGCTAGAATGCTGCACTGAACCCAGGACAAAAGCATCGTCGTATGCCCATAAGTGAACTGTGTGCGCGCAGGTGGCGATCCGCCAGCATGGTGGCCCTGTGCTGTGCAGCCCCCATCCAAGCTTACGGCTGCAAGCATTGCATGCAGCAGCTGGAACGCTGTGCAGCTATCAGGCTGAAGGCTGTACACCCTCAGCACAAGGGCTTGATTCCAAGTCTTGGCCTTGGGCTTGGCCAGGCATGACATCTGGGCCAGAGTACGTTACGAGTGCAAATGCCCACTGGCGCTTGGCCACTGACGCTTAGCCCAGCAGCTGGCACATCACGGCGCGTGCGAGCAGAGCTTGAATGCCAGTAGCAGCCTGTATGCTGACACAAGCGCCTACACAGGCGCCATTGGTAGCGAGCGTTTGCATGGGTGCCATTCCTGGACCGATGTGTCAGCCCCGGGCTGGAGCCCCGGCTGAAACCTTGCGAGAATGTCACGAGCGGATGTCCACTCCAAGCAGCAGCTTAGTCTCTTCGTAAACAAACCACGAGATCCCCGCCGCGGGTGCTAGCTTGATGAGGTTTGCCCACAGGCCCTTGTACAGCCCCCGCACACCCTCGCGCTTCAGTGTCTGCCCTACGACATCCGCCATGCCATTGTACTTGAGCGGTACGCCGACCGCGCCCTGTGCCTGCAGCCGCGTGCGGATGAGCGCCAGCGGGTACGACACCACCTGCAAGCAGGGCAGCAGCAAGAGGAGTTAACGAATGCAAGAACACCCGGCAGGGGCAGTGGAAAGTTGCCATGTAACATGCTCAACTTCTCAACAACTAGATGTTGAGCACATCAACAGGAAACGAGCGCGATGCATGACTAAGCTCAAGACGTTCAGAACTGCCGACGTACTCTGACGCCCAACCTCACGACAGCCTAAACAGCTGCTGGCCTGCCTTCTGCTGTGACGGTGACGTCAACAGACGCCGTCAGATTGCACCTGCCCCTGCAGTGGCCTGTCATGACTCCTCACCGCTCGCCCTCATCGCTTGCCCTCACCGTCACTCTTTTGTCCCCTTGCTCAGCGTAACCCTGCCCGACCAGCAGCAGCCTCAACCACGCAGCCACCTACCTGTGCAATTGAGCTGGAGAACATGCCAATGCCCAATATTGTTGAGGCTGGTGGATGGCCGTCGTATCGGTCAAGCAGCTTCTCCTTCAGAATCTCAAACACAGCGATGTCCACACCAGCGTACGGCAAGATGCCAATCATGGACGGCGTGATACCTGGGAGCGACAGGACATGGGCAGCGCACCGGTCAGGACCTTTCATACAAGGGCTTGCGAAGAGGACAGGCTCTCAAGAAAATGCCTTGCGTCGTGCGTATGCCATGGTGCCAGCCTGCCAACCTGTCAAAGGAGTGTGCCGCGCGTGCAACTGGCACCGTACCGCTGCGCAGGCATCTGTCACTGCTTCGTGCAACTCACAGCTCTTCAACTCTGCCCAGGTGGCACTGACAGTCACTAGCAGGTACTTGGTTACTTGCTGATTCTACGTTCTGCCCGTGCCTGCTTCTGCAATAACCCCTTCATGCCCTGAATCCTGGTTTCAGCCCTGAACCTGGAGGCCGCGCCTCCCCCTGCCAACTGCACCACGACAGCCCTCCCCCTGCAGTTGGGGCAGTTTGCAGCACCCAACCTGCTGCCTGTGTCCCGGCCCCCTGCCCAGCACCCAGCCCAAAGATGCCGCGCCCGTCACCCCACCTCGATAGAACGCCGTGAAGCCCTCTTCCGCCCAAATGCGCCGTGCTGAGTGCATGATCCCAGTGTAGCTCGCAGTCTTACATACAGCAAGGCGGGTGCGGATTGTGTCCAGCGGGTACAGCAGGCCCTGCATGACATGGTGAGGCAGGGGAAGCAGGGGTGCAGTGAACGACCAAGGAAGGGAGAAGCACACAATCCTCTCAGCAGACCAGTGGCCAAAATAGGAACATCAGATCAAACAACAACAGTACTTGATTCTGCAGTAGGGCAGCTGCCTGCCAGGTGAAGGGGAACAGCTGCGCCCAAAACAACCTGCACTGGTCTGCACATGCTGACACTCATCTCCCCACCGCAGTCCCACACCTGTGCCACCGCGCCTGCTATCCCGCCTGACAGCATGCGTTCTGACGCGCGTATGTGGTCTGGATCCTGGGCAAGCCAGTGCTTGAGGGAATCGTTAAGCGTCAGCTTCAGGGCAGTCTCCGGTGCAATTTTTACGACGTTGGCGCCATTGCCACGGAAGTATGCTCGCATGGAGCCTGCATGGTGCAGCAGCATCAAGAGCCAGGGTTGTTACAGAACAGACAGGTGTGGCAGTGAGGACAAGCAGGGCCACCGCCATGTGCCCTCAAGAGCATGCTCAGGTGGTGAGCAGCGGCCCAGCAGCCCCTGAAAATCATTGACCTTCTGCCGCCATTTTTTGCATGCCTTCCCGCAGCGACATGCCCTTGGCATCCTCCTGGACTTGCAACAGCATCTTCAGCCGGTCAATGGGCGCCGTTGCAGTGCGGCTGATGGCACCAGCCAAGCCTGCAAGCAGGCGTGGTATGCGGTGCATGGCATGCGCAGGCAATTGAATGGCGTGTCCTGGGCACTGCACTGTGCTGACTTGCATGGGAGAATGTGCAGCAGGTAGGGAGGTGGCAACGCCTGCAAGGCGGCTACTGTTTGCGACCCGCAAGCCCATTGGGCAGCCAACACGCACAGTCGCACCTCCTGATAGCAGCAGCTTGCTAACGCGCAGTGGATCGGTGTCCTGGGAGTGGTGCCAGTGCTGATTCGCGGCGGCACGCGTTGAAGAGGGGCCTGGCCCCGCTGCATCATCGACACTGTGGCTGCTCATACTAGCAAGGCTGCTGCCTGAAGGAGTTGCGAACGTCATCGCTGGTTGTATGCGGGGCGCTTCAACGGGGGCCGAGGGCGCGCGCCTGCCCAAGCCCCTGCTGTAGCTGGAGAGCCTGCTTTTTGAAACTCAAGCAGGACCTGCCTTGTCGTTCGCTGCTTCTGTCCAAACGGCGTGTTAACGCTGCACCGCGCACACTGAGGGCGAAAGAGTATAAGCAACTGCACAATGAAAACAAGCGCGAGATGGTAGCCACGCGCTGTGTGGCGTCCTGCTTCGCCCGCGCCGAGCTGAGAATAGAATTCCCCATACTTGCGTGGGAATCGTGTTCGAACCCTTGCGCAACAGGCAACCTCCGCGTCCCCTCCCAGTTTGCACGCTTGCCAAGATGATCTCTGCACCAGCCAACGGTTCTGGCGCCCGGCTGCAAATAGCAGGAGAGCGCCAGAGTGGGCAGGATGTTCGCTCCCAAAACGTCACAGCAGTCTCAGCCATTGCCAACATTGTCAAGACATCATTAGGTCCTGTGGGCCTGGACAAGGTGGGTGCATGCATGCCGTGGCTTGCTGGCACGGGCAGTGCGCTGAGTGCACTGGCGGTTTGGTATGCATGCAATGCTGGTGCATGCTTCCACCCATGCAAGCTTACCTTGGGTAAGACACTGTTATGTTCTGCACTTGCTGCATGCGCAGATGCTTGTGGACGACATCGGAGAGGTGGGCACGCTTGCTCGATGGCGCTGGTGTCAGCCCTATGAGCGGCCCATGCCGCAGGCGCCTGCAGCGCCAGCAAACGCGATTGCACGTATGCTGTTTGCTTAGTCGATCTGGGGCGCGGTGCTGCGTTTGCAACAGGTGACTGTGACGAACGATGGCGCCACCATCTTGAAACTGCTGGAGGTAGAGCACCCTGCTGCCAAGGTGCGCATGCATTTAGCACGCTGGTAGCGTGTTTATGGCAAAGCCACAAGCTTGCAGCTCAGATACAGGTCCGAAGAGTCTCGCTGCCGTCGGGCTCTCGCCACAACCCTTGCGTGACTGCTGCAACCCGTCGACTTGCACACACAGATCCTCGTGGAGCTTGCAGAGCTGCAGGACGCGGAGGTGGGCGATGGCACCACATCTGTGGTGATCTTGGCTGCCGAGCTGCTCAAGCGCGCCAACGAGCTGGTGCGCAACCAAATACACCCGACCAACATCATCAGCGGGTACCGTCTGGCGATGCGCGAGGTGCGCATGGGCTGGGGCCTACGCCATGCAGCGCCATGCAATCCATGCAATGGGCTGGGGCTGTCAGCAGCTTGCGCTCTGAATGCTCTCTCTATTGCATGTCCTGCCACTTCATGCCTCAGTCATGCAAGTTTATTGAGGAGCACATGGCCATCAAGGTGGAGAAGCTGGGCAAGGAGACGATCATCAACTGCGCAAAAACAGCCATGTCATCCAAGGTGTGCACAGTGCCAGCAGTAGGATCACGGTCTTAGTACGTTGCAGGGCTTGGAATCAAGTGCCTTAGCTCGGGTTCCGCAGGGTTGGGTTGTTGGCGTGTTGGTTGGGTAGCAAGCTCGAGCTACATGATGCTCAGGCAGCGCCCGGGGCAGCACGTGCTACAAAGAATGTGGCCAGGGCAGCTGCTGCGCACCCAGGCAGGCAAGAGCAGCTTTAACCAGCACAAGACTCATGGGGTCATGCTATCTGAGGCGCGAGGTCAGGCTCACTGAGATGGTGCAGCAGTCCTGTTTCGCTGACTGTTATAAGCTGGGCCCCATGCGCCTGTGGTTTTTTCTTGACAGCATAAGCTGGGCCCCATGAATTAAGTTGGTGAGAGCCCAGGTAGCGCCCCCTGAACGCCTCAACCATCCGCTTCCTGCTCCTCCCCAGATTGTTGGCTCGGACGATGACTTCTTTGCGCAGCTAGTGGTCAACGCCATCACATCCGTTAAGACAGCAGAAGACCAGTCAGGGAAGATCAAGTATCCAGTGAAGGCGATCAACGTGCTCAAGGCGCACGGCAAGAGCGCGAGGGACAGCTGCCTGCTGAACGGCTATGCACTCAACCTGGCAAGGGCGGCGCAGGGCATGCCCCAGAGCATCAAGAATGCGCGCATCGCATGTCTAGACATGAACCTGCAGAAGTCGCGCATGATGATGGGTGTGCAGGTGCGTGCGATTGGGGGTTGAGGAGCTGGCAGGCAACAGGGAAGGGCGCGGGTTCGAGGGGGACCATGGCTCAGCACAGCCTGGGCATGGTAAGGGTCAGATCAGGGTGGAGAACTCATGCATGATGATGGGTGTGCAGGTGCGTGCGGTTGGGGGTTGAAGAGCTGGCAGATCACAGGCAAGGACAGAAGTGGGAGGGGACCATGACTTCAAACAGCCACGGCATTGTAAGGGTCGGGTCAGCGTTCAGAAGTCGTGCATGATGATGGGTGTGCAGGTGTTCGCGGTTGGGGTTGAGGAGTTGGCAAACAATCGGAAAGAGTGGGGTGGGAAGAGGGCCATGACTCAGCACAGCCTGGACACTGCAAAAGTTTGATGTGAGCGGGCTGACTGGATGCGCAGCGAATGGCTTGGTGTTGTTCGGTGATGCTGCGGCACCATAATGGGCAAAGTGCATAAGCAAGTGGCTGTACCAGCAGAACAGGGTTTGACACCTGGCACTCTGCGTTGCGGCGTGAAAACCCTGAACCTCTTGGATCCTCAACAGTAAACCACGAACCCCTCTTGCCCTGCAGGTGCTGGTCTCTGACCCCAAGGAGCTTGAGAAGATTCGCGAGCGTGAGTACGACATCACCAAGGAGCGCATCCAGAAGATGCTTGAGGCAGGGGCCAATGTCATCCTCACCACCAAGGGCATTGATGACATGGCGCTGAAGTACTTTGTGGAGGCAGGGGCGATCGCGTGCCGCCGCGTGCCCAAGGACGACCTAAAGTGCGTGAGGGGCTGCGAGGGGGGTGGGAG